>CAJQUW010012515.1:0-52505 GCA_907163375.1 Prostheceraeus crozeri | reverse complement strand
CAAATTTGAAGTGAACAAGCAAAATACACGTACTAGATAAATTGCTCTTATTGTAGTTTTATAAAGTTCAGTGCCTCAATTTTGCCTTATATTGACACGACAAAAATATATTACCTTTTAGGAGTAAATCTCAAGAAAAATGATATTGCTCGAGGTAATGCGCACAAAGTGAAGAGAACCACCATAGGACATTTTCTATCAATGAATCGGTAACTGTTATGCTGAATAATACTTGATGGAATGAATATTACACCTGTGAACATCACAATAAACAGAGGATTTTACATACCTACAGAGTTGAAACTTTGTCCAGACCACAGCAAGAAATTTTGAGATGCTTGCAAGAAATGAGACATTAGTGCAGAAGCTGGGTCGACCACTCCCATTCCCCGCAGTTCGAGGGTTAGTACCTTTGCTAGATCATCCTTCTGTGGTCATTTCAATTTTGTTCCACTTAATAACCTTCAAAATCAGATTATATTCTTCGTACAATTTTCCTTGTGATAGCAGCCATCGTGCACTTTCAATGCGATACATCTTCTTGCCGATGATATCCTTGAACAGCACACCGAAAAGTATTCGGAAAGTCAGCTTGAATTCTCCTCATTAAGCACTCGCCGCATATGCATTATTTATAGTGATTCATCATCGGTCACATGGAAGTCACATATGTGACCGATGTAACGAAAACATGTGTCACATTTTTATGTAGAGCCACTTACATGTGTTCAAGCAGCCAAGCAAACATGATGGCTCAGTTCGGTTGTAAAATCATGTGTTATTCTAGCGGATAATTGCTGCTGAATATGCTATGATTAACAAGGATGACTTGCTTGAACCGTGATTCTTATTTGTAATTTCATAACACGATATTAGAAGTTTACAAAAGAAGTAAATCGCAGCAAGTTTGAGTAATTTCAATTTCATTTAACAAAGCATAAATTCCGTTTAGATAACGTCATATTACTGATAAAAATGAGAGTATATCTTGCAGTAATGAATAATGCAATAATGAAATATAAGATGTTTCTCCTCGACCGTGGATGGTATGTTAGTATAGTTTCTACAAGCATTCAGTGCAGATTGAATTCGATTATACGCAAGAAAAAGAATCTCATGCCTTCAATCCAATCATAATGTCATTGCAATTGTAAATCGATTCATGTCAGTTGCACGATGTCCATCCGCCTGCAACGGGTAGAGACATACCCGCACAAATATCTGCGTGTTTGCTCTTTGAAACAAATAATCAAAGATTCCGAAGGACAAAAGCAGAAAGATTGTGACAGTGATTCAGAAGCAAACAAAGGTTGATATAGATGACCAAGCGGCGAGAGAGGTTAGCCATGCTTCAAAGTTGTTTGTCCAATGTGAGAACAAAAGCTATGAATTCTCTCGATAAATATTTATTGGCCAAAGAAACAGCAAGTTACGTGAAAATCAGACAGGGCCTTCGGCGTCCAGCGCCAGCCATCTCTCAGTCGATGTATAATGTGCTAAACGGCAGCTTTTGTGAAGGCATGTACAGCACGCGACAAAATAAAGGAAACCCTTACGAATTTCCTATATTTTTAAATACTAATGAAAAATATGCTGTCATTCAGATTAGGTTCACATTACAATGATTAGAAAAGCTCAGAATTACTTCAGGATCATCAAAAATTGTTTGAAATTGTCAATAATCAGTTTGACCACCATTTTGATTTATAACCTGTTCAATATGCCTGGGCATCAAATTCTGGCATATTTGAGTAAGTTCGTCATCATTATTCCAAACTGTCAAAAAGTTTGAAATCAATTCTTGTTAGATGAACATCTCTGAATTGTCAGATTTTGTTTTAGAATGGCCCATAGGTTTTCTATTGGGTATAGATCCGGAGAAGCGGGCGACCAGTCCAGTACTGTGATGTTCAATTCAGAGAAAGCATTGAGAGAAGCACGATTCACGTGGCAGGGTGCGTCATCCTATTGATAGATGCCATTGCCACCAGGATACCACTCATCCAGCTGCAGCCGAACTCCATTCTTGATCATTTTATCCATGTATCTGACCGGTTTCCCGCTCCCTAAGCCCAATATAAAACCTATGGGCCATACTAAAACGACGTCTGACAATTCAGAAATGTTCATCAAAACAAGAATTGATTTCAAACTTTTTGACAGTTTGGAATAATGATGACGAACTTACTCAAATATACCAGAATTTGATGCCCAGGCATATTGAACAGGTTATAAATTGAAATGGTGGTCAAACTGAATATTGACAATTTCAAACGATTTTTGATGATCCTGAAATAATTCTGAGCTTTTCTGAGCATTGTAATATAAACCTTTGAATGACAGCATGTTTCTCATTACTATGTAAAAATGTAGGAAATTCGTAAGGGTTTCCATTATTTTGTCCCTCAGTGTAACCTTGGATGGCTTGGAGCAGAATCAGCAAAATGTTAGCAAGACGACAATGTGTTTTCTAAAATAATAAATCGCGAACATGGTATTCGAATATCACGTAGTTGACCAAACGACGGGAGATGATGCTGATATCCAGCAAAGGAAAAATATAACTCCCCTTTGTTTCACAGTTGAAGAACTAAAATAAAAAGTTTGAGATGTGAATAAATAAATAGGAAAAATATTTCATTTTCTGATGAAAAAGTTGATTTTGTAACGGATAGGATAGAAATTACAGCTAATTTGAGCATGACAGAATTGGGCTGACATTATCAAGGAGTCGAGACGAAGATCCAGATGAAAAATGCTGACGATGACTTGTCTGGTAACAGACCAATCAATGGGAATGACTGATTGTTTCAACTTTCGCTTGCATCGATCTCAGAAGCTTCATGAAGAGCTTCTTGCGTTGTACATTTAACTTATCAAACAGTGAAACAACAAAACTGAAATTAGAAATTAATGTGTTTCTATGTCGGACGGACATGATATCTAAATTTGTCCTGTAGCTCCATACATTGCATAGGGGCGGGATACCGACCATCTATTTATCTTATATGTATGTTTTATTTTATTTTTTTACTCTCTACACTGATGGTCGGTGATTTTCATACCTAGTCTCGGAGACTTACCAAGTCTCTGAGAGGTGCATTCGGACGATATGCGCACTTCCAAAAAGCGCTGCTTTGTGCAACTTCTGAATGACATGAGTACCCGGTGTTCTGTGCAGGTAGTCCTTCAACACCGAATGTGCAACATTTCATCACTTTTTCATTGCTCCATTCAGAGACGAATTCATTATTTCAACAATTCCTTCGCTTGGGACTGCTCCATCGCAGATTCAAAAGTTAATGGAATCTGTCATGAAAATAGTTCGGATATAACAGATGGATTGCGAAAATTTCATAGGATTTGTTTTACGCTCTCGACAACTGCACAATTATTATGATGAATATGCTATGACGTTATTTACGCTACGCATGTGTGTTTATATTATAAAATTTCACTTAACTACTTAACAATTCCAGTTTGTAAATCAAATTAACAGTGCATTAATATGATGAAGAATGTAGTTTTCTTTGTCGTTGCCAGTAGTATCTTTAGTCATAGTTAGCGTACAACGTTTTAATTAGTCATATGATTATGTTACATCATGATATGCAAATAATATTATCATGCTATGATTATGTAAATTACCGACGTTTATGAGACGGCCCTCTTCCGATTATCCTCGTTGCGCCACTGTTTACGATACTTGTACTTTACCAAACGAGAAATGTTTTACAGACTTTATATGCTTAATTTACCATGAATGTATAATATGATGAGTATTAGTGTTCCTATTCAAGCCAAAAATCCTCCTGCGTATCTTTAAAAACTCCGTCGACCTTTCAAAATCCGTTAAATTTTCAATAATACTGACGAATTCGCTGCTTGATTCAGCAAGTTAAAACTTTCAGATTCTGAACAATACAATGAAATGTCTTAGGACATATTCAAGTGGATTTTACATACTGGCAGCAGCTGCACTGTAAATCGCTGGATACGGAAATTACATGCAAACATAAACCAAAATCACATGCAATTTGAAACTAACATATGATACGAGATTCTCGTGTGCTTGCAGAGATCCGGTATGTTTTCCATACGAAATGATACGGTATGTTTTCCATACGAATTCACTTATGTATGTGATTGGTATGTAGCGATACGAACTATTCTATCTGTGATTGGCTGTTTTACACTGAAATACGAGTTGTTGGTATGCTTTATATACAAAAACCGATGCAAATTCGTCCTCATTCGTATGCCTCCGGTGTGTAGAGTTTTAAATCACATAGCAAAAAATGTATATATTACATACTACTTACTGTCAAATAACTTTTTCTTTTTTCAGTAATGCCGGTCGTGAATATTTTTTTTGAAAGTCTGGTATTTAACTATACTAGATATATTGTGAATTTATGATACACGAGTATGTCGTCGCTGCTACTTGTCCAGCAACATTAACAGGACGCTTCGTTAGCTCTACTTTAAGAAGTAAGTTGATTAACATCAATTACTTCAAACTATAAATTTCGTACTACCATGTTGACTTATATATCTCAAACACAACTATTTTAATGTGTTAATTATAATGTGGTAATTATAATGTGTTTTTATTTCGGATTGATAATATGCTTTAATTTCAAAATTACATGATGCATAATTGTTGATGGTTGAATACTTATTGATTATTCATGAAATGCATTAGACCTACACGTATTAAAATCGAATTCAGTATTGAAAGTATGACTCTTGAATGTCATTATCTCACTACTTACAAAACAGTAGTATTGTGATCTTTATTGACAAAAGGCTTTAAATCAGCATGCTTTGGACATGATTTATGCTTTCTTTTGACATTGTGCTGGTATGACTTTAGTGTGTGAAGCATACCACATTTGAAATAACATGCGAAAAGCATCCAAATATATACAGAAATAAACCAAAAAATATCTTGACATGCATCCTTCTTTTGTGATTGTCATTGAGCAATTTACAGTGTATAATTTCGGAATTACTATCCGGATTATGTTTGTAAATTCCGGAAAAATGTCACGATTCAACTAGTAATAATCTATGGGTCTCTAGGTTGTATGCACGGCTGTCGGGATTTGAAAACATTGAAAATATACAATCCGGAATATCATTGATTATATAGGTTATGTTAGACAGAAGACTAACTTGGAGATTTCATTTTGAGGCAATGTCGAGGAAATCATCACCCCATTTGCATGTCACATGTCAGCTGAAGGCGCTCTTGAATCAAAAGGATTTACTGCAAATCCATCAATGATGTATCACATCCATAACAGAATATTGTGCACCTCTTTTTGTGAGTTTACAGAGCTATACATTCACATAATAAAATGATGGCCCTTCCTGCAAGTTTCAATGTAAGATTCCACTTAGTTATCGCAAAACCATGGCTTTGAAGTTATTTAAAGAAATCGTTGCTGATGTTGAACATCCTCTACATCACATTCTTCTTCTCAGACTGCGATACTTCGGAAAATTTCACTTTCCTGTTATATATAATTCTCTTCAACAGCATTCATTTGTGGTGGTCATGTCTAAGTCATGGAACAGCGGATTTTGCTTATCACCTGATATTCATCTATTTTCCTATTTGAAGTAATTACTTGTGACTTAATTTCTGCTTTGGATTGTTATTTGTAAACTTTGTAATTTCCCCCACAATTCTCAGTACTGGGAGTAGTTGAAAGATATTATCATTATCATTTACTACGTCCCGATAATTTGTGATAGATTAGCATTTCTTTTTCCTACTAAGATTTTGTATAGTTACAAATTCGATTCAATTTCCTTCCAACTGTTGCGAATCATTAGATATGAACTCGGTGAAAGATAGTCAACAGAAAAGCAGGTATACATACAGGAGTATACCAATTGTTTTGCATCCTTCGTATGTGATTCATATTGAGCGATTTACAGTGTACTGCACAAGCCTCGCCATTCTTCGTCTCTAATCTTTCACATTGCTTTTCAACAGTTGTTTTCCTTTTTCAGCTTCATCCTAATATTTGTTGGTTCTCTGTGAGCAGCCAGAAGTATTCAAATTAGACGGTCTTTCGCGTCAACTTTCACCCATTCAGTTTTTCATTATTCCGCAAGCATACATTCAAGTCATACATCAATGATTTGATTAAATAACTGCATTTATCGAACTGTTTTATCAAAACGGGCCTGAAATTAAGTGCTACCGGGCTTAGGCCGGGCCTGAGAATTCAAAATTGACATGGACCTGTGCGGGCCGTGGGCCTCAAGAGTAGACCCAGTTCGAAATCCAATCAAGAAAGATAATATATCCACACTCTTATTTGGATTTCATTATTTGTAGCACAAAACTGATATTGTTGCTTATAAAACTGTCATGACTAGTGTGTGGTAGACATATTGTTATTAATCAGGCAATAATTACATAGATGCAGCAGTGCAAATGAATCAATATTTTAATGATGGCTTCATATGTGCCTTGTCAGTTGCACATGAGGGGTTTGAATTGATTAAGATTCTTGATTTTGTAAGAAAATGATACAAAGAATGTTTTGAAATGAAACTCAGAATTAGTATGTTTCCATGGACCAAGTGTGACAAAACCGTTTTTCAGACACATGTATAGCTTGCAGGTCGCAAAAAAGGAGTCCTATCTTATGCATTTTGAACAATACCAGCAGATGCAGGGGCTTCAAGAACTTCCAGTAAAGTTGTGGTTTAGAGGTTCATACTTTGGTCTGCAAATTCCCGTGGTCATTTCTTCCTTTGCCATATCACACCGTCCTCATCTCACTCCCCAAGCCTACGACAGTTCTAAGAACAGAAGCTGTTTCAAGCAGGTATAAAAATATAGCTTTCTTGAATATTAAATGTGCATTTCCAATGGATCTGATATTATTCCGAAAAGGATTCAAACCATTTTCATCCATAATTCTATCAAGCTTATTTGTAGACACGATCAAGCTTCGTTGGAAGAGAGGATTTTACTCGTGACGTTCTTCCTATCAATTTCACGCGCTTGGATTCATTTGAGGAATGTAAAAACGTCGCTCGACGACCTGAGTCGAAAGTATGCCAACTATTCTGAGAAGCTATAAACATATATTCCAATCTGCCTCTCACTCAGTTGACTCTGTGCTGTGCATTCCAGTATCAAAGTTTAAAACTATTCTTTGAACTTTGTCTAAACATGAAATTGACATTTTGTCAGAATTACTTCCATATCATTCTGTTGACAGATAGAATGCATCAGTTTTGAACTTCTCAGTTAACTGTAAGGATAAAGCTGCCTACATAACACTTTTTAGAAATGGTGTGATGAGATAAATGATGAAAAATATACTTGGAATGCTTGCCACTAACAAGAGGAAATACAAGGGGATATTTCCAAGCGGTTTTGAATACACATTGCAGAAATACATTTGCATGTACAAATAACAGAGATTCCACACGCTGCTATAACAAATTTTCTAGATGTAATTGTCAACATTGGAACTCACTGACCTCATGTACTACGATGCATTGTAAGAGCCAGTGCTAGCCGCAGGCCCGTAACCAGATCTGATCTACCGGGGGACATGGCCCCAAAGGAGAGAAAGTTGATGTGAACATCAACCATGAGAAGACTACAATCTTGAATTAATAATTTCTGAATTTTAAGTTAATTAAACATGTAATGAAAGACTCTAATGCATGATAATGCAAACTTCTGTATATATTGTGTTAGCCTTTTCTTACAATGATCAACTATCACATATGCATGAAATTACAAGTTCCATAATTATTAGAAAAGGTTATTAGAAATGATAGCAGAGGATGCCGACATCTTGAAGTGTCAGTAAACACATACAGATAACTGCAAATTTTCTTAATTAATGCGATTATGACATTTCTGTTAATTCTTCCCATCCTGTTTTGTCGTGATTGATAGTGGTACATTCGAAAAATTTAGACAGAAGGTACTTTGATTTTCCTTTCAGAATGTTTAGTTAAAATCTGGACGTTTCCGGCATAAACAACAAAGATGAGACGCACTGCGATGCAAACGTTCAACACTCGCTAGATGGTTGTTTCTCTCCTACAATTGATCTCTGCCGACAAAGAATTCCGTTCTCAACAGCCATCAATCAATTCCGCCTCCAATTTGTTCTCACCTCCGACGATTTGATTGATTCGTTTTCATAGAATGTAATAGCAGGCGTTAATTCTTTCATCAAAGCCTCAATAATGGTAATCGTGAGGCCAATACAAGTAATTGTCATGAATTTTACTAGCAACAGTTCATGATTTTTGCGCCATAGAATTGATTGTCTATATACCAGGGATGCGGAGTCCTATCATTTTGATAGGACTCCGACTCCGGGTGGCAAGAATATATAGCCTAGTTTTTTTAAATAAACTGGCAACCTACATCATAGATAATTGTAGGCTTACCTGAACCTATCTTTAGTGATCATTGCTGTATCAATCATTTTCGATGAAAGTTTGTCATATGTCGCTTTCAGTTGGATGCATACGACTCGACTCCTCCCATCTTCTTGATGTGAGCTTCACACGGTCTTCACACAGTCTCTACCATGCAGGAAAATCCCCATCCTTCTCCAAAAAATATGAGTACACTTTCGATTTCAATATGCGCTCAATCACACACGATTAACGTGAGGGTAAGATGCAATTTTCTCAAGAAAACTAGCATTTCATTTTTGTCTCTGATGTGACCTTTGGTGCGTAGGTGTGATCGAGGCTGGGAAGACTTGTCTTCTCTACTAAATCACTGAGTGAAAAGACAATCCTTTTTTCACTATCACGATTCATTCCCTCAACTATTACAAGCTTTGCATGCACTGCTGTCTCTGTACTTTTGTCTGACGGAGAAAGTTGACAAAGACAATGACAGCTATGCACGGGAATAAATAATTTGCTTGTATTATATTATTTTGGGTCTAGTTATAGGCCGGAGTCTGGAGTTCTATCATTTGATAGGAGTCCGGGACTCCGACTCCACATCCCTTCTATATACCAATATCTCAAAATAATTATAGTAATGTACTTATGATAATAATAATATAATAATACCTCATTGATTTTATATTGATCATATAGATAACTTTTAGCAGAGGGGGATTTTTGCTGAGGGGGCTGGAGAAGGCCCCCGTGCTACGGGCTTGGCTAGCCGTGACCATCATTTCCACAACATCGATTAATAAATGATTACTTTTATAATCACGCGATAAATAGCACATTTTCTCATCGAACGGTAGGCCTATAGAACTTGATGATGACAGAACGAATCAAAGCTACTTTTGACTATTAATTTCTATGTAATAGCCTCAGTATATTTTCAATATACTGATGTGTCTTCCGTCTACAAAATGTTCTCTTGGAAGAGCAACCCACATAGGAGATTTCATAAATTTATGCATGCAAAACTTAAGGCATGTCTACAAAATGTATTTAAAAAATATTGGTTTAACCCTTTCAGTCCGGCAACCTTTATTTTCTTTGAAAAAAATCTTTCTCCTCAGAGATAGTCTTCTTAGACCTCAAATAACATCATTTGAATAGAGAAAACGTTTTTGTGATTTTAGTTACGAGTTAGGACCATGTATCATATATGATACATCCGGACTCAACGGGATCTTTACATAAATTCCAGTTTTAAAAGTTTATCTATGAGTTTGAGAAGAAATGTGTTATTGTTACATGTTTTTATTATTTGCAAACTATTTTCGAGTTATATCATTGTATCTCCGCAATAAAGGTGAAAATTCATAAATGAAGTTGAGGCTATAATTCAACTGAACAAACAAATTCAACCAAAAAAACACTACTTTTCATCAGAAAATGATGAAAAATAAGGTTAGTTCACTAAGTTATTTACAAATTGTGAAAAAGTTTATAACAATTGCGATTTGGTCGAATGCACAGAAATATAGTACATTTCTCACATCTTGTCTGAGTCAATGTATGGCAAACTTTGCACCGCTGTCTTTGGTCAGCCGTCACCATCTCCGGCCAATGAGCGACCTGATCGGATCGAATGTCAGTTTGAGGTATGATGGCAGAACGACGTCGTGTTTTTGCTGGAGAAATTGCTCCGTCCCCGACTCTGCATGGTCGACCTCGCTTTCGTGGGGTGCTGAGCATTTCGGGTGTCTTACCTTGGAGACATAATGAGTTTGACACCTTCGCAGAAAACGACAAAAGATCTAATCGACCTCTTGCCGCAACATCAAGTTGATCACAATCTCTTTTATAATGAATCCAAGCGTTTACTAGACACAGGTTGATACTCTAAAAGAAGATAGGTTTGTAAAATTTCCTGGTTTTATGATCGCAGCGATAAAGTGACATAAGCATGTCGAATTTATCGACACCACCCATATGTTGATTGTAATGAGTGACAATCGCAGGACATGGCACTTGAACCCTCTTCTTTGCCTTTCGATCAAATCGCTGAACATTTGTTATCGGGTCAACTGAAACATAAGAAGAACTCAGCTGAATTGATCTGTTGTCGAACCAGCGGACGATAGAAATATTTGTTTTCTTTTCTTGACGGCAATCAAACGAACCACGACCCGTAGTCTGAAGTTCCTTTTCCGATTTCAAAGGACATCCGCGCAAACGATTGGCTCGCAATGTACCAGCTGATTCTATACCGAAGTCTCTCTTCAACATAATATGAAGTTCAATGAAATTGAAAAAATTGTCAAAATATACTATATGGTTTGCATGGCGAGGTAGCATTTCGCACACTTTCAAAACCATATCACCAGGCTGATATCCACATGATGACGATCTCAATTTCAAGGGCGAGCCATCATAAAAGTAGAAATCATGTGTAAATCCATCCACTCCATTTCGAGAAATAACTTTGAAACCCCAACGATGAGGTTTTTTCGGCAAGTATTGCTTCAGACTGGTTTTACCTTTAAATGGTATGATTTGCTCGTCGACACTTTGGTGTTGTAGAGGCTCCAATTTCAAGCATGATCGACGAATGAATTCGAGCAATGTTCTGACCTTGAAGAGTCGGTCGAATTCATCACTATTTCGGTCCATCACGATGTCATTGTTGTCCGCAAAATGAATGAATTTATTCAATAAGAAGAAACGATCGCGTGACATGCGATCTGCAACTCCAGGAAAGCGAAACTCATCTGACCAGAAAAGTCTGTACCTTGGTAAGTTTACGACGCCCATTTTGATCAAAATTCCGACATACACTTCAATTTCTTCTGGTGATGTTTCAAACGATTGATTTTGCTGCTGTGCGTATAGGTTTGTTTGTTTAGAAATAAAGGAAAAAAGGCCTGGTATGAAATAGGTTTTGAAATATTCGATTGGCTGACGCAGTACAGTTTCGCGGTTTTCATCAGACCCTTCTGCAGTAAAGGGAACGTCGACCAGAGGAGCACGTGCACTATTCCATGTATAGTCATTTTTTGAATTGGTAGATAATCGACCTTGTAAACTCCCACTCGATGTTGCAACAGCAGGGTCACCAGTATCGCTAGATGAGTCGTCACTGTCTGACTCAGATTCGTGAGGACAGTCGTCGGCATCACTATCAATTTCAGGCTCAGAAACATCCGCATCAGAAATAACTACGAACGTACGAATCCGACGGCCAAAACGGTTGATTCTATATTCGACGTCACAGTCCATCTCTTCAAATGTCAGTATGAGTTCAGAGTGAATTACTTTCAAGACACGACTTCAAATAGCTACTTTCTTTCAGTGTGTTTGATGGATAGAGTCCATGATATTGTAGCGGTGTCATCAATCAGCCTTAGTTGCGATGCACGCTAACAGATGGTGTACAGCTGCTGCTCTCCTTGATTTTAACACCTCTCTTTACTTCACTTTCCACTTGTAATCTCTTCGCCTTATCTTAATTACCTTTCCATCCTGTCACTTGGCGAATGTAATGCTGATGATAATAATAACACAACTATTCTGACTGCGAGACAAGACGGTGTTCTAAAAACTCTCTCCGGGCTGTTAGAGAATAGAATAATTTACTTTGGTGATTTACCTTACTACAATCATCATAGACATTACCCAAATACCTCTACAATATCGTAAAACTCAAAACATCGCAGTAAATTCAAGACATCCAATCAGAGAGGAGCGACAGGATGCTATGACTGCGTTCATGAAAAATCCGTAGAAGATATCTGACAAGTGTTTCCAAACAATGTAATATTGCAGTTGAGATAGCTCATGGACTTCTATAATATAGCATAGAAGTCCATGGATAGCTGAACCGCAATTTGCTGTAAGGCTTTGAATAACTTTTATTACTATGGTCTTTGCCACTGACTGAGTTCCTCTCTTCTGTTGAGAGACGGACGATGCTTTTGTATGTACTTGACACAGAGATCAGAAATCAATGATATTTAACCCGTTGAGTCCGGATGTATCATACATGATACACGAACAAAAATTCAAACTTCTGAGAATGTTTAGATGACAAATATTTTATAACGATGCCGATAACTAATTTATGCTTTCATACACATGCCTGATTTTTTATTTTGATGAATAATTTATTTAAGTGCTACTACGGGACAACTGACAAAGCGTATGTGATTTTTTTTCGAAAATATCGAAATTCAAAATTCAAATTACTGACAAATCTGACATGGCGTCAGATTTTGGCAACTGCTATTAAAACTAAGTTCCTTAGTAAATGGTCTTTCTAAATCAATGATGCAATTCAGTTATTTTACCTTTTTACATGATAAACAGAAGCAAACTTGAAATGTATCATATATGATACGGTAGGACTGAAAGGGTTAATGTCACTGCTCCCCCCTCACTGTTTGCTTGGACAGTGCTGACACAGTCACACTTTAATCTGGAGCGATCTGATCTTTTAGTCCGGATGTCCTTCCTGAGGACTTCCAATGACACGTTCGAGGCTCGACCTCTGCAACCGATAGATCGGTAGGCCAAGTACTTGACCATTGTGCCACGGAGACCACAAAATGTATTTAAATGCAAAATGACCTTTAGTATTGTGACCATCCGCTAATGCGATTGAATATAGGAATCACCTAGATTACAAGACATGGAAAGACAAAGAAGAAGGTTGAAGATGCATCGCAACAATCGGTCAACCGACAAACTCATCAGTTTTACACAGTGCAGGCAGTCAAAATCTCTCGCCGGATGGACAGAACAGAGGTTCATATACAGTAGGATTGCTGAGAGGCTTCGATCTTTGTTGAGACTGTGATGGTATTTAAGCCTGTACCCCGCTTGTTCTGCCTTAACATTGCCCCCTAGCAACTTCCTTTTATGTCTCTTAAAATCTGTCAGATAAAAGTTCAATTTCTTGTGACTTTTAGTTCGCATGTATGTTGAAGTTTCAGTAAAAATTTGGGCAAAATTGACTTCCTTTCAGTTTCAAATGTCATCTTTAAAAGTACTTTTTAGAAAATGCATGGTTTCATGTAGAGTTTCATTGATTATTGACATGATGTTTATGCATGCGCAATGCAAGATTGTCAACATGCGCATTCATTATATCTCCCAAAATGTAATGCAAATGTCGAATGTGAAAATATGAAGTTTTGATGTGAACTTTTAGATATGAAAGCCACAGAATAGTGCAAAATACATATCACCATTCGAAAGATTGCCTTCGGAATGTATCATAACCTTGTCTTTATAGCGAATTGTTGTTTATAGTACTAAAATTAATGTAGAATATTATACGTATAACACTATTTAGATATACGTGAGTAAAAGTTTGCATAAATACTGTAGTTGTAATGAACAATATTTGAAGAGTCAAAACAGTACACAGATTCATGAAAATTTTTGGTATGAAGATCTTCGAATCATGCAAAATAGGCACTAGCATTCGAAAAAGGAGACTCGGAAGATGTAATAACCTTGTTTTCATAAAGTTGTATACATCGGAACATGGAAAAGTTAACATTGTAAGTAACTGTTGTTGTTAACTTTGGATCCCCTCGGTCATACGACACTAAAATCGTCCGGTCCTGATTGGGGAAAATAAGGAACCAGAAAGATATCGGTAGACAAGCGGGCCTACACTGTAAACTCTAAGGCACGAAATTTCGCTTGAATTAGACACGAAATTTAGGCATCAATTCTAACCAACACAAGGCACGAGTAGGCACGAAGTTCATAGTGCGGAGTTCGTGCCCACTGATTTTTTCTTCGATTTCATTCGATAAACAAATATTTGGTTTGGTGCCTGTTAGTGCCTAGTGGCACCTACTGGTTACGAAATTTCAGCTTCGTGCCTAAGTTAGTGCCCTACAATTTACAGTGTATGGTGTACAGCAATCTGCGAAAGTCCTGCAAAAGATTGCTCTGAATGCGCACTAAAGGTCTTCTTCATTTCGGTTTCTAGCCAAGCTGAATAGAATAGAATAAGAATAAGAACGAGTATAAGAATAATAGAGTGAGCGGAACCTTTTATTGAGCGCTCTTCACAGCATTCCCTCTCTCTCCGTTTCCTGCTCAATTCAAACATTTGAAATAACTTATTGGAGGTGGATAATGGCAATCCATTCTCAATACTATGGAAATAGTTATCTCATCTTCCTTTGTAAAAAGGAATTCTTCCATCGGGAATTTCCATGAACAAACAAGACAATCAGGCTATTCATGACTGCTGATGGGATGTTTTGTTTGAAACTGGACATGGGAGAAGAATGAAACATTTTGAAAAGGATGTATTAAATCTATAATTCCTGAAATTTGAATGATTTCAGATGCATCAATAGAAGAACAATTGTGATGGACATTCTGTCCACTTCATAGCGTTCCCTAACTTTGTTTTCTCTCTGATACAATTGAACAAAAACATTCAGACTCGAATTCTCAATGAGAAGCTGTGCAAACACTTATGACATGAACATCTATTTATGTAGTTGAGTTTGCTCAGTTTCGACAATAATTTATCCAAATATGAAAGCACTTCCATAGACAATATAGCTTGTTTATATTTGCGATTTCAATAAGGAGATGCAGTTTTTGCAATGCAATTATCTAGCTCCGGAGCGAAGGAAGATACAGACTCCAAATTTCAGACAGCTTATTCTCTGCGTATTCCAAAGCTCTCCACCAATTTTGGATGACATCGGCTTAATACTTTCGTCACAATGAGATTTCAAATAATAATAATAATAAAGAATTTATTTCGAAAAGAATGGAAATCGGGGTTGCCACAGGAAGATACGAGTCGTACATTCAAAGTAATTAAGACACATTTTATACATAAAAATCAGAGGAATCGACATTAGAAAATGATTTATCGCTGATGTACTGAATTATAGCGTCGACACATATTGATAATAAAACCATTTGATCTCCTTTGCGTTCGTACTTTGCGCCCACACTGTACATGTAAACCAAACTGTGCCCAATATGTGACCGATTATGTGCCCGACGCATTTTCGTCACATCGGTCACATATTGGGCACAGTTTGGTTTACAGTGCAGAAATTGGTGGCAAAAGACTTCAAAATATGTTCTTCTTCAGTTATACGATCAAAGAACTTTGAGGCTATAACCATTCGACGCTCCATTATCGTAGGAAACCATTCAGCGTCACATTCACGTCCACACATGATTTTATGGAATCTTCGCTGTAGCTTCTCCAATCGAGGAAAATGTTTGAATGGACGACAGATTTGTCGAATTTTGAACTGTTTTCGCTTTGAATGTTTCCAAGTGTCCTTCTTAATATAAAAGCGATTTGAATTTATAAAAGAAAGTTTCCTGATAAATGAAAGTGAGGAGAATGCAGAATTGAACATGGCCTTGGTACATTTGTATTTCTAGCTTCCCAATCATTGGATGGGAAAAATGACTTCAAACTATTGATGGTTCACTGCCTCTCTGTAGCCGTGAGAATGAGCTGAGTATTGACCGCTTTGTAGTGAATATTGATCGGTTGCGAGCAGTGGGCAGTGTGAAGAGAAGATGCAAAAAAGTATTCGGACCGAGGAAAGCTCTTCCAGATGTATGGAGATCAGCGTGCTTACTGAATCACACTTAAAGATGGGTTGTTGGAGGATTCGATACAGTATTCCCGCAACGGCAACCGTTGAGGCTGATTTATCTACAGTAGGCATTGAAAAATGTGATATTCGACAAAGATTGACAGATTTCTCATTGGAAGGTTGCTTGCATGCGAAACAATTTGAAGAACTCCAGAAGATCGTTACTATCAAGCTGTCACTATCAAGATTTTGTTGTTTCATGATAGGGTTTTTGAGTTCTCTCCGACTCTTGGAAGCTTGAAAGCAGCTTGGTTTGAACCAGTGGCACGGCAGCATATGGGATAATTGTGCAGTCCTATTGTCATCTTGTTTACAGACATACATTTGTGTATGTTTGTAAGAAAAATACCGAAGCAGGTCTTCGGAAAATGTATGAAATGTTCGTTTGAAACACTTTATGTACACATATTCAAACCTCTGCGTTTTCTTTCACGGGGAAGGGTTATGGCATCGAATACCTAGCATTGCACTGGAGCGTAATAAAGCATCATTCTAATAATATTCTCACATAAGATTCTAGCATTATGATAGCAAAGCACTGTTTGAATTGACATGGGCAAACTTCCGGTAACTCACTAACACTTTACCCTTGCCACACGCGGGTCGCCCCCTCCTGGCAATTTTTTTCGAAATCTTCTGAACGAAGGAAGCTGTGGTCGCCAAATGTCTAGTAGCTTACTCTATACGCAACTTTTGACTGAAGGATGATAATAAATCTAGCACATTACTTTTGGCGTGAGAGCTATTTTAAAATTTCAATGTTTCGACTATTTTGGCTGATTTCAGTATATATTGATAATCTGAAATTATCTGCTTATTATGTATGCATACCTGAAATTTAAAATTCAAATTTCGAATATGTTTTTTTTACTTTTGTACTTTCTAGTTCTGCCTCTGATCATCAATCATTGAAAATTTTCGGAATCATGTTTCTTTTAGCCTCAATGTCTCAATAAAGGTTCATCGAATTGGGTTGTTTCTTCACCTGCAGAAACTAAATACTAAAATGTGTGATTTTAGTGATATTTGAGCTGAACGAAAAGTTCGAATTATTTGACCTTTGACCTCATCTAAAACGATGACGTAATCTCAGATCGATTGATAATCATCGCTTTATTAGCTATCATAACCTGATCTTTAGGTTACTGTATGATTCATTAATTTTTGTTGTCATTTTCCATTTCAAATAGTGAAATGAAACTGATGCTGTTTTCCTGAATTCCCTTTCAATGCCTATTCGAAGTGGTTTGGCAAAATTGGTGCGATAGTTTGGAAGATCATCGGAGGGCCGCGTTCGGAGACTCCAGTGCGGTGCGGGTTAATTAATGTAAATATTATGCCAGCGTGTACATCATTTCTCCACCGGGATTTCCGCGCTTTACAGCTTCATGAATATGGATTTTCATCCCAGAAAACCTTTATTGATCGGTTGTTGAGTGAAATCGTCGACGAACCATTATCGAAGCGAGGCAATATTGACATAATTAAGTTCATAACAAAAGTAAACACAACAGGAAGGAAGAAGCCAAATTGCTTCTTTAACGATTAAAATACATGCATGTAATTACAGGTAGCTGCATGATGACTAAGCTCACAAGTGGAAAGCAAAGACTGATGATTACAGAGAGTGACACGAGAGAAACAAGGATCAATGATTTGACACAGCAGAGATAATGGAAATGCATGAATGAAACTTATGTGCGGTGTCGATGTATAGGCCAAATTTGATTTTTGTTCACGAACGGTTTTTAGAAACTTGAGAATTCTCACACACATTTTTGAAGTGTGAGAAATTGACTCCACTCTTATAACTGCATGCTAAATAGGAAGCTGTGAATGCGAACTGCATTGCTGATGAGTTCTCATGTAGAATGAAAATACCAACTATTCAGGCCTCTGCATTTTTTGATGAATGAAACAATAGAATGTTTGATAATTCTACTTGCATACTATTTATCATACTACTACTCGAAAATGCACGTTTAGATTTTCAGAATTTCAGTGAATTCGCCAGTCAATAGCACATTCCACAGGTACTGTAAACTGCAACCAGTCAAATATTATTCAAAATGTCAGCCATAATGTTCAGACAATTGCAACCACAGAGATTCGTCTGTCGCTGTTCTATCTCAGCCACTGTATGCGATGGTAGCAACATGAGGACAGAGTCGTCAGTATTTGTTTTTCGTGATTGGCCAAGCGCGCGCAGTGCGTAAGGAAAGTTGCATTGGGGAACATGAAGTCTGAACATCTGCAAGTGAACTGTACCTATCTTTGACTCAACGTTTCTCCGTGATAAATGCATCAAATGGAAATATTACACCATTCGACTCCTCACAATCTAAATTCACTGACTGTGAACGTTCAATGATCTAGTTCTTCAGGATTCAGGCTTGAATTTATATTGCGTTCAATGGAAAATTGATCTTCCTGCCCTTCGGGACTAGCTCTAAACGTGAGCACCTGTATTAAAAGAAATGTCATCTCTAGATGACCAAGCATCTCTGTGATTGCAACTGACAATATAAATCATGAGCAGCCAAAATATACTAACAGAGCAGCCAGCATGCACTCTCATTCGACGCCGCACCTCTAGATTCTCTGCGTGGTCCTTCAAGGTAATTCCTAGCGACCACCGCAGCATTCTCATCTCCGCCGTATGAAAGGCACGCTGGTGACGAATGGTGGTAGCCCAGGATTCGTAGTGCAACCTGTCTCACTTATTTATTTTCGACTTCAGCTTGAGTGGCATTCTTGTGGCACATAAAACACCGCTGCATTGCCGCCATATAAGGTACGTTTCATTTACACGCCCACGCACATCATGTAGTGATTCCCCATCAGCCGAGATCCTCCAGTCCAAGTATTAAAACTTGGTGGTTTTCGGCAGCTCATCGTTGCCCACTCTCACACTGCCATTCGTCTGCCTTCCGCATTCCAGATATTCTGTCTTGATCAAATTCAATCGCAAACCGAAATGATCCAATCTTGTCTTCCATTGCTGTATCTGATGTTCCAGTTCCGTTCTACTTGCTGCAGCTAGCAGTATGTCATCATTATAAAGCAACGACCACGGATATGGCGTTTGTAGATGGGCTGTCACCGTGTCCATACACAAGATAAACAATAGCGGTGATAGTACCGAGCCTTGATGAACACCGACTTGTATTAGAAACTCGGTAAATTTCCAATTGGTCAACGCACCATGATTGAGACGTCGCGGTTCCAGGTTAACCAGTCTTGCTATTTTATGTCACATGAATTGCATATCCTCGCATTTTACCCTCAGATTGTTAAATTCTCGGCAAGAGAGAAAAGTTCGTCAATACTTGCAGATGAGAATTCATAATTATTTGCCTCACCCATCAGCAAGATAATAGGATCGAAAGACACTGATCAAAGGATGAATGTGCTCAATCAATGCGATGTCCGTATCCTTTGTGTTTTGATGTTTATACTTAGTGAGAAAATGAAAAAAATGAGAAGCACCTCGAAACCTTGTAATGACCTTCTTGATGTGAAGACATTCACATGTGCCTGCATGTTTATCACACATCCTCCTCGTTAGACTAATTAAGAACAAGGAGATGAAACAGTTTCAAGTAAGATAACATCTTTTGAATAATGTTTCATGTGTAAAGATAATAGGCCTAACGATTATTGGCATGTGAGTACGAGAAAAACAACTTGAGTTCAAAGATCTTCGTAGATGGGGAGTAGCTAACTGATGTTGCGTGGGCATGAAAGTGCAGCGCGACTTAAATGGCGACAGTGCACGGTAGTTTCATATGACAGAAGAATGCCGCTTGAGCTGAATTCAGTCGAAAATATGCATCAGTGAGACATCAAGCATCAGTAGCACTCTATGCCATTGGATGGTGGGTTACCAGCGTTCCTCACGAGCGCGCTTTGCGTACAATGGTGATCAGGATGCTGCTCTAGGAACCCGATTATGGGACTGATCACAATCACGGATAATATGGCGGAGCAGGGACTGAGATTATTTGGCACGTGAAGCAGGCGCGGATAACTTGGTGGTGAAACTTACGGCACTGTTACAGCTGCTTGTACGACAAAAACGCGGCCGGACTAGGAAACAATAGACCGATAGGACACGTGGAGATCTGCGCCAGAAGGGCCTGACAGATGCGAAATCACCCGACCGGCGACATTTGAGGACCGTGCGGTGTACCCCGTCGGAGTAGGACCTTAACGCCAGCAGGAGAAGAAGTAGTCGAGTAAAACAAATGAAGAAGAGACCTGTCCGCACGTCAGAAGAGGAGGAAGTGTGAGACTACACAGAGAGACGCATTGCGGCTCATCACACTATCTAGACAAAACAAACAGCTTCAATGCATGGAAAGACTGGTTGGAAAGGATTCTGCTGTACGGCATGGAATCCGTGCTAGCATATCGTTGTTTGCTTGGAAACTGCCTGGCAACTCACTACGTCGACAAAATATCCTTCAAGGACTAAATGGTCCGAGCAGCCATCCAGCATCTTAATATTCACCATCACCGAAATATTCCGACATACAGAACAAGTTTCATCAAGGAACGAGGACGAAAATGAGACTTCCACAGAATGATGAAGGTCTACACCCTATGCCTACTGCGAATCTGCGCGTCTGGCGAGCTCTTCCTCGCTCCTCTTCTTGCAAGAGAGGATAATAGAATCGCACATGATAATGTAATGGGAAGAAGGTTGCAGCACTGGTCAAAATGGAAATTTCTATGTTTTCTCCCATCAGCTGAAAAGTACTTAGAGCCATAGGTTTTGACAGGGAGCCTTTTCAAGTTATTTCCTATCATGTGCATGTGTTACTATCATGCTTCTGATCGGCAATATATGCGAGAATGTGATAAACTGTGGAATAACTTGCTCAGAATGCTTGTGTTTGCCGACATTAGGAGGCTTGCCAGATCTGAATGTGTTTAGCTTCATAGGCAAGGGCCGCTCGTGAACATGAAGAAAAATTATATGGAGACATTTTTGCTCAATCAGAGAAGTCATAGAAAATATCATTTTTGCAAAAAACGGAAAAATGTGCGTCTCACTGCACTAACATATGCTTTCTTTGATCGTGTCTGACAAGAAGAGGAACCAGACAGAACTCGGCAGACGTGCAGATTCGTATCAAGCAAAGGTTGTGCATCATTCTGTGGAAATTTCCTTTTCGGTCTGGTTCCCTGCAGAAACTCGTTCGGCTATTCCCCATCCCATTTTCGCTGTTGTGATTTTAAAGCGGATTCCTTTCCCGTCAAATAGACAAAAATGAAAGCAATTTCACATCACATATCCTAAGCATCGTTCCAAGTTACGCTGTTTCAAAAAAATTGTCCGGAAAACGGATTTTCACTAAAAAAAAGAAACATAAATGAATGAAAGTGACCTGACATATATATGCCACCGCGTTTAATGGGTTAGCAGCCAAAATATCAGATAGAGCTGTCTGCATATCTGCAATCTCTTTTGTACTCCTGGGTAGTTGTTTAGTGATTATATTCTCATCCACAGCATGCGTTCAGCTCGATGCCTTCATGACATCGAACAGATGAATCTCCATTATCCATTATTTCTAAACAATACGTTTTAGAGGAATGACAAATGCAAGTATGTTGGTGGAAAACCTATCGACTTAATTGCTAGATAGGTTTTCGTCAGTAAACATGCAGAGACATCGAAAAAAAACAATCAAATGATCCATCACATTTTCAGTCCTCTCTTGCAAAGCAATTTGTCTCACAAGAAGTACAAGATACATTGATGATTCATTCTATGTGGATCGACAGATTGAAAGTTCATCTGTGCTCAGCATTTGTGAAAGTAAAACATAGAAATCGCATCATCCACAAACATTTTTGTACATGTCATGGAATGATAGCAGCAAATTGAATCAAATCTCTGCTGACATTTATAGTTTAACCCTATCTGACCTGGGCTTTTTTTTACTGTCTCAGCTGGGGAGGGGCCGATTCGCCCCCACCCCTCAGATTTCCTAAACTAAATGCTCAAATTTAATGAAATTACATGCATACTAGATTTCGGGCATGATCTTTCCAGTGATGGAGTCGGTTTTTCAAAACTTTAATTTCTCCATGCTATAAATAGCAATTCAAAATTTGAAAGTGCATTTTTTACAAATTTTAGACACTTTTTATTGTTGCAAATCAATCGCTTCGGAATGTCAAAAATACTAAAACATAACACGAAAGTGTTCTATCTGGCATGTTTCTTGCTATATCAATGCTAATTTATTGCTTTTATTCATACATGTATAATAATGCTGTATGAATAGTACAAATTTCAAACATTGAAACAGTAAAAAATCTTTCTTTCATCAGATAAATTGACATAAGTTTTATAATTCATATGAACTGAATGCTCTCCTGTGTAGGCTACATACTGCATAAATATCCATATAGGGGGTAGAGTCACCATGCACACTTGTTACTACTTAGGCTTTATAATACATGTACATGTATAAGTAATATTTGAATTACGTCTAAATTTTCAAATTTAAATTTTACTGGATTTTTATGGCTTTATTTTACCAATTCCTCCTCAAAATTGAACTCGGATATTTGAACACTTGAATAGTTCGAAATGTTGAGGGCATTATCGAGTGAATTTACATATCGTTGCTGAATGCGCTGTCTGTGTACAAAATTACTTGGCTCTTGCTCTTCGGCGATGTCATTTTCTTCTTCATTGTCGTCGCTTGAATTGTCACTCAACAGTTCATTCAAATCGTCGTCAGAATCGCAGCAGTTGGTGAAGTAAATCCTCCGCATTCAGTCTGCGACGACGAGCCATACTTCCACACAAGTTGAGGTTCACCAACACCAAACATATTCATTCGATTCGCTGTGCATTCGATTCGACCAAACTGACCTTGATGCCGTCTCTAATTGGTTGCGGTTCCACGTGTTTCTTGACTCTTGATGTCAGTTGATACACGACTGCAACGCGCAGTATCGAGCAGGCTTCTAATAATAAAAGATTTGTTGCCATGTTTTGTTTATAGCCCAGTTTCCGAATGCTTAGTCAGTCTCCAAAGATGATGCAGTCTACTTGGTTAATTTATCCAATTACGCATGTCACAGACATGATGTCAAAGGTGTCAAAAGAAATTCTCCAAATCCAAATTATTGTTGTAAGGTTGATTAGTTAATTGGAGTATCAATAGGGAAGCTAAAATTTCCTGAATTAGCTGCTAGGCTTAGTGGTCATCGCATTGACCAAAATCAAGGCATTATGCAACCACTCATGTGAGAGAATTTCATTCCAAATTGGCTATCTATCATTAGCTAGAATATATTATCACAAAGAAACCTAAATGAAGACAAATACACAATTATTTCAATGATGAGGTTTTTCAAAAGTTTCATTATTCGTGTAAAAAATGAGAAAATGTTCATTATTCTACTATTTATTCATGAGTAGTATATGAAGGATATAAAATTAAAAAGCATTCAAATACTATCCCAATATCATACTCGAATCCCAAGAATATTCGAATTGACATCGTAGGACTGAAAATTTCCATATCCTCATGGGAATCATTTCTCATCTAATCAGCATTTTGCACCTCGTATGAACTGGTTGAGAAGGCAAGATCAATGCTATAACGAAATTGGTTCAATGTTTGCTATTCTCAATATCATGAAGTGTTTATCATCCATTTTCCTTATGACAAGTTTCTGCTTCATTAAATTCTCAAATTATCTTGATAAACATTCTGTTATCTCTTATCATGATCACGGTTGCGCAAGTTGAAACAGTATCTTGTCAATCTTGCAAGATCATAACAAGATTTCTGGCAAGTTTGTTTGTCTAGCGCAACTTGTGTGATTGATCACAATGAGGTCTTTATCGCTTGCAGAACAATAATGTGGCTACTTTCCTATACTATATTTGGTTAAACGGATTTAGCTTCCCAAATAATTCTGAGCCAGAAGAGTTTACCAACCATTCGATAAGATTTGATGATTGCAAAACTGTTATTAAGTAAACATTGATAATTAATTTCCTTAGCTGATAAAGGGATATCCGTATCTTGACAGCCACTTAGGCAAAATCCTAATCAATTCAGGCGCCATCAGGATTCAAACTTGACGAACTCGAGTGACGAAGGAAAAATAAACGGAGTCAGAATTTCAAACTGATTCAGAACTCCAGTTGTTTCAATCGAATTAACGATCTCATACAATCAATAAAAGAGCCTGCATAAATCTGACATCAAGTTTACACGTAAACAAAAGAGGTGGAGGTAAAGATTCTCAACACATGATTTTTGCCTACCAATGAAATTCAGGAGACGCTTTAATGTATAATTTTGTAATATTGCATTGTAAGTAAGTATTTTTGTGTGGCGCCAATCATCTCATGAGGCAAACGTGCATGCATGGCGTTGATTTACCTATAGGCATCTACCTATATCTACAGAACTCAAGGGTGAAGCTCTGTTTTTGAAAACTATCTGCTATATGAAATCTATGCCCATCTATTGTGATCACAGAATTAGATTTTTCAAGCGTCTTGCTACACATGCAAGCTGTTTCGAAACGATGGCACATGCAGGAACTTACTAAGTGGGCAAAAAGAAAAGTTTAATACTTTGCAGAGATAGGAAAAATAGTCTTCCGCTGCTTGCGGATTGCTGTGAATTCCTTCAAAGTGCTCCGATTGCCAAGATTCCTTCAGATTTGAAGAATTCAGATCATTGCGCAAACGTTTTCTCGATAATGTTGGGCCCTCCGATCATTACTAAAATAGTTAGCAGGCGCACGGAAAAACGTTCACAAACTTCTCTGTAGAACATGACATCTTCGCTGTGTGATCCGGTTAAAAACAGTCACTGAAACTTCGTACGATTTGGCGTGTTTAATGTTGAACTGGCTGCTCATTGTTCGATTGCTATTATGTCAGCAGATTGTGCCGTTTCATTTACAGTACGTTACATGTTCCAATGTTTCCCTTCAATTCAAACAGAGAGACGACCTGTTCTCTACAATGACAGTTTATTCCTTTTGTTCTATCGTCACAGCTGTAAGCAGTATTCGCTCGCTGCTGTATATGCATATCTTTTCTCTCTGCGCGTTTGTTCTTACCATTATGCAATACAAGTCAAAGTCTGCGCTACTTTGATGTTTTGGGACTCTTGCTTATCTGCTTCGGTTTGCTAGAAGTGTGATCAATACGAAATTGACGGCACATCGAGGAACCTATTTAGTGGGCAGAAGGGAATTCCTAATACCTTACAGAGATAGGAAAAAAGTCTTGCGTCGCTTGCGGATTAATGTGAGCTCCAGCAAAGTGCTTTGATAGCCAAAATTCCTTCAGATTTGAAGAATTCAGATCATTGCCCACAAGTTTTCTCCATAATGTTGGCCCTTCCGATCATTATTAAAAGATATAGCAGGCGTACGAACATTAGATGATTTCACGATCGTCTTCTCTGGATTGCTCACTGTATAGTGCATACATTGAATTGAAGCCAGGCATCGATGTGTGTTTTGGTGTGTGCAAAGTGATATCACAGCACGCACACATCTCTCACTGGCTCTGGTGTCCTCTGCTGACAGCTTATTGTTTGCTATTTCCAATAGCAAGCGATACACGAATTATCCATTCGAGAAGGAGCAAGTTGTCTAATTTTGTGATGTGACATTTCGATATTAAGGTTACATAGAATTCTTCCTTTTATAGGTTACTGAAGCGCGCGCATGCGCAGATGAATCTAATTCATCATGTTTGGAATAGTTTAGCAACTAAGTCAAAAGTTAGTTATTTTCGCGCCTATTTTATAACGGCGCCTATTTTAATAGATTCAATGTTTTCGCTGTTAACAAATTCTGATTGGAAGAGGCTGCCCATCTTCTATGATCTTTCTCTAGTGTTTGCTCTGCTAAAAATGGCACGATGATTCAATTCCTGCATTTTCAGCTCAGAAACGAAGATGAAACTCTCTTGATGCGACTGTGTTGGCCCACTACCATCATCCTATGAGCCTGAGATATTGGAATAATTGAAATGTTAATTATGAAGTAAACTAAATGCTTAAATAGCTTAAAGCAAGCTCGTAGCGCAATATATCTATCATTATTGCTATCAATTCACAGTTGTCTGTTCATGTGTTTGCAAAGAAAACATTTTCCTGTCTCTACTCCGAGATTATTCCGCAATATTTCAGACTCGTATGTCAATCCCGCTGTACTAAGTCAATTGTTTCCCTTTTCATGCGGAAACGCCTTGTAGAGATAATGTCCCTGTCACATGCATTTGGAATACTTTGCGTCAAGTCCCTGGATTTGATCTGATTAGGAAGAATGAGTTTTCGTCAACATGTCGCGAACAGGTTTCAATCGGTACAAAGTCTATTTCTATAATATCGCATTCTTTAACCCATGCGCTATTTTTCCGTCTTATTTTTCTATTTTACACAGTTCATTCAATGTCACTTCTTTGCGTATTTTAGAAGCCTTGTATATTTTGAATCGTACACCACCCACGTCTGTTCATGAAGAGTTTATATATAGTTTATAGTTGTCCTGGTACTCTTTATTTTCCGTGTCCTTGTCTTGAGTTTCATTCATTTCATCTAACTGTGTATGCATTTCACGTGATGTCACTTTTGCTCAGCGTATCGCATGATGAGAGGCCACGAAAGCGCTCGCGATGTCAGCATATTTTAATAAATTTACATTGGCGACTGTATACTTTATAAAACTATACCTTCTTGTTTCTTTTGTTTATTCAAATTCAACGTCTTATGTCACATTGTTTCGGACTATTAATTCTCTTTTTACAGCAAGTTTGAAGTCTTGGCAATGAACATGTAAAACGTTTTGTCGCTTATCTCATTAATTTGTTGTTTCATTCTCCCTGTTTGTGCATGAGCTCCGCATGCTACCTAAATAACCTCTCAGTCACGCATACTACACTACGTATGAGGCAATTTACTTGCTTTCCGATTCACTATGATTTACGACAAGAAATAATTGCATCGGAATCATGTGCGTGACTATTCGTGAAGTTTCACCTTGCGGTCAAGATATAGATAATGCCGATACAGCAAATTATTAGCACTCAAAAAGGAAAAACTATACTTTCAAATGAAAATCATTCACATGAAAAGAAAATAAACTGAATGCACAGGAATTAGGGCTTCATTTGAACAAAATACAGTCGTTACGAAACATAAAGCAACTCGAAGCTGTACAGAGAACTGTTCCGTGCACGTTCTGAAACAGGAAAGGCAAAACGTCCGCTACAGTAACTCTTCTGTGGGAAAATGTCATGGACGAAATGACTTGGAGATGAACATTTCTCAAATTGTCTCAGAAATTGCAACAGTTTCCTATCATAGAGGGTCTCCATACATGAACAGCAATGTCACATCAAATAATCTTCAAGCAGCTTTTTGTTCAAATTATCTGATACCCGACAAACAAAAGTAAGCTGAATTCTGGATTAAAGTTAAATGTTCAAAGAAAAAACAGCCTGTTCTTTATTTTCTTAAATCCAGCATTCGCCAACGCCTCTTCAATTGAACCACTTTGTTGGTGACCGCAAAAGCTGCTTTGCTGTGTGACATTATGCACATTTTTGGTGATATCATGCCATTCGTAAAATTTACTAAGTTGAATGTTTATAGCACACTACTTATATATGCCGGCTGCTGTTCTTGAAAGCATTCTAAACAAATCTTAGCCATTCCATCAGCATTCGAGCTAATGTCATTTTGAAAGGGTTTGTGTCCAACAATAAAGACTGTTTGATCCATGAGTATAAAGCATTTGTAGGACCAATATTAGAATGCAATTGTCAAATTTTGAGCCCTATTTTACGACGTGATATTGATTCCATCGAAAGAGTCCAACGATATTTCACTCGGCAGGTTTGTAAGCGTTGCAAAGTTTCTTATGACGACTATGATCACCGTTTATTAGGTCTTCCTTTCCTATGTGAAAGACGGAAAATGTTAGATTTACATCATTTTTTCAATATCATAATTATTCGTCCCACTCACTAGCAAGTCATGGATAGACAAGAGGATAACTGACTCATTGCCCCTGTTTTGAACAGAACGTCAGGATGACTATCAACAGGTCTATAATATGCTCATCTATTATTTGCGTCGCAATTGTGGTGTACAAAAAGCATAAGAATCGCCAGGCTAAGAAACTGTTTGAAATCACGGTTTAAAGGTCATGTGTAAAATCACGCCTCTATTGTCATGTTGGTAATGCAGAGTTTACAACTCATTTTATGAACATTCTTCTCGAAATAAATGTTTTGAAGCAATGTGGCAAGTAATAAAGTATAGAAGCGTGGTTCAAAAAGCAGTTTTGATGTTTTAAAGTATTGTTAAGACATTGTATTGCACTAAACTGCTTTTTTCCTTTGGACAGTACAGCTGCATTATAATTCACAATCGAAGTCCTTATTACTTTGAAAATACGGCATCAGCCAATTATGACTTACGCATACGGTAATGTATATACAGTACACATCAAGCTTGGAACCGGCCGGGGCCGTGGAACAAAGTCAGCATCTCAGTAACCTTGTAGTTGAGGCTGACAGCTGGTCAACTTAGACCGCAATACATCATTAAGTCCATCGATTCCTTTGTAGCGCACAGGAGGCGTGCCGGCACTCCGGATGATCAAGAATACCCGAAAAAGCTCAGAAATTCTGCTTTTTTAACCAATTTCTATCCAAATTGATCTTCTATGAGGAAGCTGTATAAGTATTCGTACTTCGACAATGTTTTTTGCACGCTATGAAAAATTTTGACGAGAAACACGTGTAGCAGCTTATTCAAGATATTGAATAACGATAGATAGGCTAGCAAACACACAACTCTTAGAAAATTCTTACAAATAGGGCTTAAAACTAGGTGTAATTTTCACCTTGTAATTTATTGCAAAATTATTGCATGCAGCTGTGGAAGACAAAGAATGTGTATGTTCAACAATTATGAAATAAGTTGCTTTAGTTTCCAAACAGTAATTAAAACTAGGTGCAGTTTTCCTATGGATTAGTACTTAATCAGCATCCACATGCCGTCAAGACAATTATAAAAGCTTTGTAGTACTCATTGCGATCACATTCCTAGAGCAAAAACTGCCGTGAATTCAGCAATAAATAGACTTGTTATCTGAACTCATTAATATACTTCCAAATAGCTGATTCACTGAACAGTATTCCCTGCAAAACGTAAAAACAACAAAAATTGATAGCCCAACCCTGATACACGTGGACGTATTATGTTGCAATGAAAATTACTACTATGTATTTATTTATTGATTATCAAATCCGTCCAAACGCAAAGAGCGGACAGTTGCGGAAGCTGGGAACATGTATGCAGACATTATTAGCTTGCATGAATAGATCTTCTACCGAATATCAACATTTGCGATTTCTAAAGAAAATATAAGAAAATTTATAGACTCCCTATTTTCGTTGAAACTAAGAGAGATTCGTAAAGCAGAGCACATCTTTTTAGACATAAAATTTCCGAAATTTAAAATTCGATGTACACTGCAAATGCCTGGGGAACAAAATTCGTTGAGAAACGATTAACGTTCCATTTTCTGTGCCAGGAGACTTCGAACACAGTATCTAAGGGCCACCAAAGCTCACAATGTGCGACAGTAAGACCTCTACATCCTGTCCACATTTCAATGCAAATCCTCGGCGACGTTTGCAGTCAAACAATTCAGTGTAGTTATGTACCCCAATGGTTGCCAAACTACAACCTTTGAAATCATGACAGACTGAGGAACTTCGAAGTCAGGAACTATCTCTATAACGATCTTTAAAGCTCATCCCACAGGGCTGCAGCTACCCCCTCCCCTCATTGACTCCTAAAGTGCTGCTCAGAATGACATGAAAGTCGCGGTGCAAATTATGTAGTGTTTGAACTTTTTAATGGCGAAGTCTGTTTGATTGAACTCGCTCATCTTCGTCAATTTTCAAATGGAAAACAGATTCATATGACAAGATAAATCAGGCACGAAGAACTTTTTATGAGCTTTTGAGCTTGCTTATCGAAATCGGTGAACTTATTCATCAAAAATTCATGACTTAAAAACCGGATATATAAGTAGGTTTTGATTGTTTGTGAATCCGTCATTTCTGATTAGAAAGTTTGCAAACTTCATAATTCTCTCTAATCGCTTCATTGATTCAGAATTCCCAATGAAACAATCTTCATGTGATTACAGCATAACTAGTCTCAAGACAGATACTTACAGCATAAAATGTCTTTGAATATACACATTCAGTTTTGCGCATGACAAGCACGTCCAGCGGCAGAATCTTCTCAAGAATAATGTTTTCTTAGGCCTCAGCCACACTACGAGCTTTTCCAAGCGTTCCCGAGCAAACCGTTTTACAGCAAATAAAGTCATTAAGTCATTGCTTTTATTCTCTCCATATTTTTATTTGCTTATCCAGTTTATTGCAATGCACCGGACTATCTTTTTAATAAAATAATGCGCTTGTAGAAGCGAGTGTTTAGGATTATCAATTCGAATGAGTTTCCTTCATTCATCGAAGTTGCCACAAAGATGTGTTACAAAATGATTTCATCAATTGAGGTGTCGTCTTTTCACCCCTTGTCTGTTATGTTCCAACCACATCATTGTCGACTAATTCGTTCTCAGTGCACTTTGCGTCCACCATTCGCAAAAACTGAACGCTTTCGTTGTTCATTCATAAAATATTGTAATCTATGATCTTGTACTTTTGTAATGCGTTCACCGACTGTAACCATGTGAGGCAATAAAGATATTATTATTATTATTATTACAGCAGTTGTACACTACCACACTGCGAGCAAAGCAAACGAGAGCGATTAATACCTTACGGACATACGTTTGCTCGAGACGCTCAGGACGCTCGCGTTTGCTTTGCTTTCAGTGTGTCTGAGGCCCTAAACTTGAGTTTTAAGAAATTTCCATATCAGTGCGGTGCCTGCTGTGGACCATGCTGTGACACGGATGACGTGGAGGTTGCAGTCAACCAATATAACACTCAGACACTTTGATGCGCATAGCACTTTATACTACTGTAATTTCGACGTTATAAAACCGGGCATAGTATGAGTTTTCGGGAGCTCTCAATCACGATTCAGACTTCACTGAAATTGGATTGTAAGAATTCTAAGAATTGCTGATTTTATCAGGTTCTGCTTACGAATTTGACAGCAGCGCTAATCCAGCGCATTGATCCATAGAATCCTTTATTCCTTACATTGACAATGCTTTAGTTCTACTCTGCAATGCTCTGCAGTCGTCAATCTCAGCATGATTCTGTACGAGCGGAAAATCCTTTCTGGGACTTCTAATCCATACATACTGTTTACAAACACTTTGAATGAGTCTACCAAAAATAATAAAATAATTGAATAAAACAATATTGGTTCGAGCTATCTACAAGTACGTAGCCAAGAGTGACGAAATAAGAATATCGATATCAAATGTGCTGCCCTGTCCGTCGTGATATAAACCCAGTGAGGCCTAAATTCAGTCTGCTCAGGACATTACCTGTGGGTGTGAGTGTATACTGTGTGTACAGCAAGCTTGTTAGCAGATGTTCTGACTTTGGTAACTCTTCTTGAGAGATTGAATGAATAATTTGGATAGATTAATCCACAACAACATCCTCATCACTCGATTTTCATGATTTCTCTTTGGAGTCAGTGACAACTTGACGTGTTAAGAATTCTTTTGTTATTCGGCGAAATGAGGACTCCTGTTGGTGATCAATGATGGAGTTGGTTCCGTCGATAAGGACGAGATCTTAGACTGTTTTCTCACCGGTTCTCGGTCCAACTCTCGTCTTGAGCATCTTGAGGAACGTGAGGAGCTGAAGGACATTGTATTTTAAACTTCATTTTTCTTATCCTGTCATTTACCCTTTGCTGTTTATGAGTGCGCTTGCACCCATGTACTGCCGCCTCGTTGTCTGCGCCGATGTCGATCACGTGACCCTTTGCTGATAAGTGGTCGTCGGCGCGCTCGCTTACATAGTTCATTCCTCGTGCACTCTTGAACAAGGCGGTTGTCCGCGAAAATTTGAGAATTTTAGTAATACAGCAGCTTTGGCTAAATTACACTGGTGTGTTTTTCTTTGGATTTATGAGAAAATGCTGCTAAGGGATGATTTCAACTTGCTGAAATCCCTCATTTGATAGATTCGAAAGTAGGCAATTAAAGCTAACACCACGATCGATTATACGAGCGCGAGGTGCGACTTCAATCGCTCGAGGTGTAACCGAATTTTCGCCACCACAGAATTAGACAGCTCGTCTCTTCTTCCAATTAACTAGAAAGGAAACATTGGAACATGTAACGTACTGTAAATGAAACGGCACAATCTGCTGACATAATACCATAGCAATCGAACAATGAGCAGCCAGTTCAACATTAAACACGCCAAATTGTGCAAAGTTTCAGTGACTGTTATCAACCGGATCACACAGCAAAGAGACACAGACGATGTCAAGTTCTACAGAGAAGTTTGTAAACGTTTTTTCATGCGCCTGCTAACTTTTTTGATAATGATCGGAGGACCCAACATTATCGAGAAAACTTTTGCGCAATGATCTGATTTTTTCGAGTCTGAAGGAATCGTGGCGATCGGAGCATTTTGAAAGAATTCAGAGCAATCCGCAAGCGACACACGAATATTTTTCCTATCTCTGCAAGGTATTAAAATTTCTTTTTGCCCACTTAATAAGTTCCTGCACTTGCCATCTGTTTGAATCAGTTTGCACTTCTAGTAAAGTGACACGATTAAACAATCTAATTCTATGGTCGCCACAGTTTTCTGCCAAACTGACATTACTTTAACCTGTCTACATGAGTTGTATGAATCATAGATATCGGTCCGCGTGACCAATGATTTCTGAAACCGCTTCTAAGCTATCGACAGGCAGAATTTCATTGTCTGATCATTTTGTTGGTTTGTCATAGACTCACAACATAGAAATTGATATCAATGGAACCTCTAGAATGGAAGTTAATCTTCATGCAATACACAATAGTGGCACATAAATCGCACGCATTTTCACTTAGATACACTTGTCAACGTCTGTATCATTGGGCTAGAATCAGTCACATGTGTAAATCTAAGCTCTTAATTGGTTCTTCATGCCCCAACTTAGTTCCCCCGGATGTGCCGCGACCTTGAGTTAATTTCCATTCTAGTCAACTTCAGATAAACAGTTTATTTCTATGACTCACAACGCTCAATTTCTACCCAAGATTGCTGCATTTAAGCAGAAATCTATGACTTTGGTAGCAAGCAGCATTCTTTGTCAACTTGCCCGAACGTTCCCTATCTCTCTGTTCTGTTTTCCATTCTTTTTGTAGCTGTCATCGTTAACTTTCAATTGCTATTGTGATGAGAATGAACTTCTATGATATAAAATGATAAACTAGAGCACGTCAATAAATGCTATCTCCTTGGACATCGCAATCTAAGAACTTGTCAGCTTGGATATCAGTAGTTCAGACGAATCTTCTAATCATTGAAATGTTCATCTTACCGTTAAGTATCAGGAACAAGGTCAAAGACTTCTATGTTTGGATCTCATTCATTTTTTGGATCTAACTGTTGAATTGTTGAGATAGAGTTTCTGAAATAACGTAGAAATCGGTTCAATGTTCTGCATCACACTTGCAAAGAAACTGCACTTTTCATACCTGTCAGTCTCACAACTGTGGGTGCAATGGCCCCTTACACCACTACTATGCGACCATGTGAAGTTTTGAAGATTTTGGCAGGCTAATTTGACTATGAATTTGTGATGCCTTCGTAAAGATATTAAAGTGACATGGTAAACAAAATCATGCAGTTAAATGGTAAAAGGAAATGTTGCTATCTGTGTAGCTACTAGAAAAAGGGGCATTTCCCAAAGGTTTCTTTTCAAAAAAAAAATATTTGAACAACTACCATTTTCACCATCTTGTGACTAATAATAATTTGAGAGAGATTTCCGCCGAAATCTTGCGAAAAAGATATTTCTTTTGATCCACGCTGCAAGCGTGAGCTCTGTAAGCTCTGTCTTTCTTCTTGAAGCTGGGACATTCCCATAACGACGTCTAAATGTTTCATAATTTTAATAAACTTATAATTAATAAGACTTATGGTTTGTCCTTAAGAGGACAGGTGGTGCGTTCCCACCGGCAGACATTAAAAAATTAATTAACATTCTTGCTTATTTAAGCTTTCTTGTTGTCTTTCAGAGATCAAACTCTAACCAGATCGCCAGGAATTGAACTTGGCAAATGAATTTAGAACACATTCCTATCAAGAACCAAGGAACAAGACCATCTGCAGCTTAGTTAAGCGTCAACTCAGGAAGACCTCGTCAATTATGTGCTGGTCAAGGCTGGGCAACCTCCAGTCCACATCCCTTTTTTCCAGCTCACCGGTTGTTTATCAATTGACATTGCATCAGATCCGACAGACATGTGTTTGAATTGTGTTTTAACACTAGAAGGACGGAGGCCGTCATTTTGACGGCTATGATAACTTAATAGCTCACTGTGTTTCGAGAAAGCACCCAATCGATTTGAAACTTCGTGACTTTTATTATTTTTACATCTAAATTATAATGTTGAAATGGACATAATTATAACTACGTTCTATTACAAATAAACAGCAGTTACACCTAGAAAGCCGGAACCCGTCATTTTTACGGTATGTGAAATTAAATATTATTTTACTCAAAATTATGGAGTATCTTGGAAAAATTAGGTCATTTCATAAACAATACTTGTGTGTGGATGTGCAACTTCGCAATATTTTATCTTTATGCTCTGTTTTATCTTCGAATCTATTTGCATTTGATAAAAACATCTCGTTACAAACAATGAGACTGAATAGATGGTCAAATACGTGCATCATTGCACGTACTCATTGTAAGTATTATAAGTGAGGCAAGGAAAGTACGATGAAGTAACGTAAACAATAGTAATAGTCTAGCTCGATAACGCAAGCAAATACGTGTGTGTGTGTGTGCGATTGTGTGAGACAGTGATGGCAAAAACAAACAATAGTAATAGTCTAGCTCGATAACGTAAACAAATGCGTGCGTGCATGCGTGGGAGACAGTATCGGCAAATTGCTATACTTGTCTGCGTCACACTGCTGTGCCTCGATATAAAAGCTTGCGATTACTTCCTTGTTTTAGTCTATGTATACACCGGTGTTCTATTAGGCGCGATTTCTTATCTTACTCAAGTATGGCAAGGCGGTTCTCCGCAGAGTTAGCTCTTCAAAGACTGCAGATGATTGATTCGGACAACTCAGGAGACAGCGACGTGGAAAGTGATGAAGAAGTGAATATCGAGGTCCTCCCTGATGAGAACGTTTCAAGCGGAAGCGACGACGAAGACCAGCAAACTCTTCATGAAGAAGTAAACGACCAACAGACTGTGATCTTCCCCGATACATATAGCTCTACATTTAGAATGGACATTGGCTCTACGAATAGACATTTGGCTGGACGCTTACCAGCACACAATGTGTTTCGTCAAACGCCTGGGCCTACCAACTTCACAAAACGAAATGTTAGTGCGAGTCCACTGTCAGCGTTTTCTATTTTCATCAACGAATCAATGCTTCGCTCCATTCAGGCAAATACGGAAGCTGAGGCAAATAGAAGGCTTGGAAATAAAACTTGGACGCTTTCACTGGGTGAGCTTGACACTTTCTTAGGTCTTATCATCGCGAGGGGTTTCTTGGGGGCTTGTAATTTGCCAGTGAAGAGCTTGTGGTCATAAGACTGGGGTGTTCCTTTATTTCATAATGCAATGCCTCGAGATAGATTTTTGGAAATTCTTCGTTAAGAAAGAAGAACGGAGTGCACGCTTGGCTGATGACAAATTTGCCTTAGTTTCGTCAGTGTGGAATTCATTTATTGAGAACTGCATCACAGTCTTCAAACCTGACGTCAATATTACCGTTGATGAACAGTTATTACCATGTAAGGCGAGTTGTAAATACATCCAGTATATGCCGAAAAAACCCGATAAGTTTGGATTAAAATTTTGGTTATTGTCGGATTTGAACGACAAATATATTTGTAACGGATTTCCGTACCTTGGACGTGAAGATAATCAACCCAGAAATGGTCTTAGTCTCAGTTCTTACGTCGTATTGAAACTGTTACAACCATATTACAATCTCGGTCACAACGTCACATGTGGCAAAAACGCTGTTGACAAAAAGCACGTCCATCGTTGGAACTATTCGATCTAATCGGAGAGAAATACCACAGAGTTGTAAATCACGTGAAAATCTGTTCTCCTCTCAAGGAATGGTTGAAGTGGATAGTGGAGCTCTTCTGACATCTTACCAATGCAAGCGTGATAAGAAAGTGTTCATCGTGAGCACACTTCATAATTCTCTTCGAATCGATGAAAACGAAAACCAAAGAAAAAGCCAAATACTGTGATCTACAATATAACAAAATATGGAGTCGATGTCGCTGACCAAATAGCACGTCAATACTCCGTGAAATGTGCCAGTATAAGATGGCCTCTCCATTTTTTTTTCAACATCATTGATTTTGCCATTATAAATTCATGGATCGTATACCGAAAGGTTAACGAATCAAACATCTCACGACGGCGATTTATGCAACAGCTAACAGATGAACTGACGGGAGCGTCTAACGATCGCAGAAACCGATGTGACGAAAATGTACCGCTCCCACCAGCAAAGAAGAGACGCCAATGTTTTGGACCGTGCAATAAAAATCTTACCACAAACGAGTGTTCAAAATGTTCCCAGCCGGTATGTGGAAAATGCTGCTCGATTGTGAAGACTTGTATTTGTATTGATTGCCTTCAAAATGATTAATACAGACATTCAATTGACTGCCTCTTGTCAGTTTGTAGAAAATGCTACTCAAAGACTATAATGCTGCGTTTGTATGTGTGTTTGTAGTGACAGCCTTTCCTGATTTCTAGGCATTTTGTTTGTTCCCTTTTGTATTCAAAATAAAAAAAATACATGTGGAAAAGGTAAGTTCTTTTTTTAAATAAAAAATATTTCTGCCGTCAAAATGACGGCAGCCGTCTTTCTAGGTAGTAGAATTTTCCCGTCCTTCTAGTGTTAAATTCCCCCAAACTCTGGTTCATTGCTTTTCCGACACGTGAAACATTCATCCAAAAACCATGATTGGCCATTCGTCTCAAGCAGACTTGAAATCACAGATCTGAAGTGCCACATGATGCTATATACTAAGATATTATCCAAGCATGTCTCTCTTGTGAAACAGTTGTTACTGTGATCGTTTAATTGACCTTCTTTGGTAGTACTGTCCGCAGTTTCTCGGTGATCTGAAGTGGACGGCTGCTTTTGCATGCACACTTCATTTTTGTTGCATCAATTTCCAGCTTCCATATAAGTAGTGTAAATGGTGTGATTTTAGGGCCCATCATTGACGAGTGGCAGTTATTTCTACCATATCGACCCGCGTGTTTGGGATAACGTTGAGAAGCAACGTCATCCCCAGGGCGGACAAATAATTAGTCAAGCTGAAGAGGAGATGAACCACTCTTAACCTCGTACGATGCATAGAACGGCCGCTAATTACATTTGAAAATAAATGTTAAAAACTCTACTTTTGAATTAACGCTCGTCATTAATAGGTTAACGCAATTTCCGGTCATTGTACCGGTGCATCGGTCGTGCCGCATCAGATGGCATAGAAATCAAAACACTTCCCCCAAAACTCACACTTAAGATGAGAAGTTTTGGTCACCGAATATCATGTCATGGGGAATTAGACTTTGCTATTAGAATATAGAAATTCGAAATATAATTAGGAAAAGTAATTCGAAATAGTAATTAGAAAAAGTAATTTGAAATAATAATTAGAATGGAAGTTTTGGTCATGGGGAATATTACTTTGCGATTTCAATCGGCAGTACTTCATATTTTACATTACATTTAGGTTTTAGACACCACTCATGCAATTCAATGCCGGAAACTCCGACATATTTTTCAGAACATATATACATGTGGTCATCTCTGCACTAGATTGTCAACTGCATGTCCGCAGCCAGCACGAGTTTGTGCAGGGAACGAGGCCGACATTGAGACTTTCACAGAATGATGTACACCTCATAGTCCGGCAGCTATCAGCACGAGTTTGTGCAGGGAACGAGGCCGACAATGAGGCTTTCACAGAATGATGCGCACCTCATAATCCGGCAGCCAGCACGAGTTTGTGCAGGGAACGAGGCCGACAATGAGACTTTCACAGAATGATGTGCACCTCATAGTCCGGCAGCCAGCACAAGTTTCTGCAGGGAACGAGGCCGACAATGAGACTTTCACAGAATGATGTGCACCTCATAGTCCGGCAGGCAGCCAGCACGAGTTTGTGCATGGAACGAGGCCGACAATGAGACTTTCACAGAATGATGTGCACCTCATAATCCGGCAGCCAGCACGAGTTTGTGCAGGGAACGAGGCCGACAATGAGACTTTCACAGAATGATCTACACCTCATAGTTCGGCAGCAAGCACGTGTTTGTGCAGGGAACGAGGCCGACAATGAGACTTTCAAAGAATGATGTACACCTCATAGTCCGGCAGGCAGCCAGCACGAGTTTGTACAGGGAACGAGGCCGACAATGAGACTTTCACAGAATGATGTGCACCTCATAGTCCGGCAGGCAGCCAGCACGAGTTTGTGCATGGAACGAGGCCGACAATGAGACTTTCACAGAATGATGTGCACCTCATAGTCCGGCAGTCAGCACGAGTTTGTGCAGGGAACGAGGCCGACAATGAGACTTTCACAGAATGATGTACACCTCATAGTCCGGCAGTCAGCACGAGTTTCTGCAGGGAACGAGGCCGACAATGAGACTTTCACAGAATGATGTACACCTCATAGTCCGGCAGTCAGCACGAGTTTCTGCAGGGAACGAGGCCGACAATGAGACTTTCACAGAATGATGTGCACCTCATAGTCCGGCAGCCAGCACGAGTTTTTGCACGGAACGAGGCCGACAATGAGACTTTCACAGAATGATGTACACCTCATAGTCCGGCAGCCAACACGAGTTTGTGCAGGGAACGAGGCCGACAATGAGACTTTCACAGAATGATGTACACCTCATTGTCCGGCAGCCAGCACGAGTTTGTGCAGGGAACGAGGCCGACAATGAGACTTTCACAGAATGATGTACACCTCATAGTCCGGCAGCCAGCACGAGTTTGTGCAGGGAAACGAAGCTCAATATTCAGACTTCAAACTTTGCAGACAAAAGTAATGGGTTGTTTACATTTGTACAGTAAAAACTCAGCTGAATCAAATGAAAAATAGCCGAGTTATCACCATTTAGTTTCCGGCACTTTTTTGTCACAAATATTATCACACATTATTATTAAGTATAATTTTCACTGTTGATCAAATATATACATACGTCTTTGAAGAAAGAGTGACACGGTCAGGAAATACGATCTAATAGTTTTTTTTAAAACGTCTATTTCAAACGGTCTACTTTTTCAAGACATCTGACTCATGAAAGAGACATTCGACTATACAGGACAGAACATGAGCAAGTTGGTACATCCACAAATATTATCATTGGAAAGTTCGTCTGTAAGAATGTGCACGGATCTCAATAGCAGCATTCACAATTGAAGAAGTCAGGAAACAGACCTCTCTCATATACAGTTAGCCATAAAACATGGCCGCGTATTTTCTAGACATATACAACAGAGTATTCGGCTATGACACAGCCGAAAATTTCCATTCTAATTCCTTAATAAAATCATTCTTAGTGTAAGCACAATTAAGCGACAACCAGCCCGTTAAAAATGTATATATGGTTTCATTAATTTGGACCCATCAATTCCAAGAAACATTATTTTTGAGAAGTGCTTGAAATGACAACTTCAGGGCATTGTACTCGAACAGTGTCTCTAAATTCAAGAAAGGAGTTAGAAAATACGCGGCCAACTGTATAATGAAATTTATTATTGAGATATTCCTAAATTGCTTCAATCAGCGAAACATTCTGTCTTTGCGTCATAAATCCGATGAGAATCATCCGAATAATACACTTTCTCGCGTTTCAATTAAATTTTTATCGGTTTAAATGTATTAACGATGCAAAGCAGGAAATTTCAGACACACAAAAAGGAGAGGAATAACGGCTATTAACATAGCTTTGAGACATTGAATATCTTATTAGTCATATTTTCTAATTTGCTTCGGGTGTGAAACAAGATGGGAGAAAAGGTTTAAGAATAGATTACAGCTTCCTTTCCATTTATTCTGTGTCGTTAATCTTTCTGAAATAAGAGGATAATTCTGGAGTCAAATGATGTTGACGTCACTTTGATGAAGAAAAAATGACTTCTAAATACACTGTGGGCTGCATACAGCCAAATGACAGGCAATTTTGCAGCCATGCTGGTCAACCAATTGCCACAGAAAATATCAGACGCTGCATTACCAAAAAGTGGTTGTCTCCACATAATTAGACAGGTCGTCTCTTTTTCTGTTTGACTAGAAAGGAAACATTGGAACATATAACGTTAATGAAATGGCACAATCTGCTGACATAATACCATAGCAATCGAACAATGAGCAGCCAGTTCAACATTAAACACGCCAATGTGCAAAGTTTCAGTGACTGTTATCAACCGGATCACACAGCAAAGAGACACAGTCCATGTCAAGTTCTACAGAGAAGTTTGTGAACGTTTTTTCATCCCCCTGCTAACTTCTTTGATAATGATCGGAGGACCCAACATTATCGAGAAAACTTTTGCGCAATGATCTGAATTCTTGGAATCTGAAGGAATCGTGGCGATCGGAGCATTTTGAAGGAATTCACAGCAATTCGCAAGCGACGCACGACTATTTTTTCTATCTGTGCAAGGTATTAAAAATTTCATTTTTTCCCACTTAATAAGCTCTTGCATGTGCCATCGTATTGAATCAGTTTACACTTCTAGCAAAGTGATACGGTTAAACAATCTAATTCTGTGTGTTAAACAGGACGGTCACAGAAGTCACAGAAACACATCAGTGCCATACATTTCATGATTTTGTTGCAGATTGGGATAGTCTATACCAGGGTTGGAACTGGCTGCAAATTTTAAAGCCAGCTGGACTGCCCGTCGACTACTGGCCAACCGTTTTTTAATTTTAGACGTATTTCGAAGAAGATAAAGACGATTTTCACATCTGACAATTGTTTTATCACGAGAATGAGTAAAATATGAATTAATCCACAAAATTGCTGACTCAACAGACTTTTGATATTGTCAAGTGACGTTCCTGCAAGGAAGGGCTATTACTCACTATTCGTCATTACGCTGACTACTGCTCAGAATTACTCTTATATTACAAAATATATCATGAAAGTAAGAATAATTGCTTTGTATAGCTTATCTGGATTCCCGGTAAGTCTACCACATTTCATGTATACCATGGAATTTGAATGACGACATGTCAAGGTCAATTACAGAGACTTCGGCTGCTGTGCCAGCCCCGACCGGTCGGCTTTGATTACACCAGACACAGGCTCAGCTCCGGCCGGTTCTAGCCAAGGTTTATTAAGAAATTGTAATTGGCTGAATTAAATGATAACAAACTTGAATAGCTGCCATGTCATTCAACATCACAAATCATCAGCAGGCCTAGCTCGCATCTCTCAACATCGACACAACTCCCAAGTTGCAGCCATACTCGGGTAAATTTGAGATCTGTAATTAGCAAGTTAGTGAAATTTCTTCGGCTATTCATTAATTATCACTTTCAACACATTACTTCCAAGTCCCCTAAGTTAGTACGACTGTTAATATTAGCAAAGGCAGCTTTTGCAGGCACAATGTAAGTTGAAAGCACGTGCATTTTGAACGCGAAACATGAACATTTTCACGTATAAAATTGATGCGAATAATTCCGTATCGAATTCGAAGATGGCTTATATAAATGCCATCGCGTCCTACAACTCCAAGACAAAAAGTAGTAAATTCTGGCTGTGATAATAAATGGCAAAATTGAAGTACTGACCTTCATAAAAGTGCAATGAAAACAATTTGCCTAGTACGAGCAGGCTACTTGAGCATTTCAAATTTGATTTTGCACATCCATTTTTCATATCAAATGCTTTTGATGGATTGTTCAGTTACATTAGGGTGCTTCCTGCATCACCCTGAACACCATTTGCCTATTGAAAAATAATAGAAAAGCCAATCAAACTGATGGGTTACAATTTTGTTGTCAAACAAATGTAACTATCGGCTATTCGACAGACATATTCATAATAATAATAATAGGCATTTATTGAAGTATAGACAGCTGTGGCTGATCATAATACATACAAGAAGACAAAGGCATGTAAAAAGACATTAGTTATGTTAAGTCATACATCCACGTCTTTATCATTAGATTCCTCAAATTATGAGGCAGAAATATCACGAGACAAGAAAAGTCGCACCACTATGCGATATTGAACTGTCTTTTATCTTCTATCTGGATTATCTCTTCTGAATATATGATAGCCATTGTTGACGTTGGAAGTCCAAAGTTAATATCGGAATTAATTGTATTGCTTTCTCTTTTTCTTCTTGATTCTATTTCATACATTTTTTTGATGACTGAGCTCTTCCTTTCTGAGTGACTTGAATGGCTAGTGACAGTGACACTGTACATTTTTGATCTTAAGAATAAAAATCTGTCTTCTAATTGATCTTTCTAATCCAAAACATCCAAGATATCAAACAAATTTCACGCAGCATTTCTGGGTGACTATGCGTGACTCAGATCATATCCATGTTCAGATGGACAGAGACTCATAGATATGCAAGATGGTAAAACAGCTTGCGAGCTACATGCACAGATTGCAGAACCGCAGAGCTATCCAACCTTCTACCGTGATGGCAGCCGATCGAATCATTATTTATACAATTATTCATATTTGTATATTTATAATTAGGCCTACTTGATATGACCTTCGTCCCTTTACCACTGTCTCTGCACTGTCTTCACAATTTTATAATGAAGTCTATATCATAAAATCATCGTCTCCATCATTGATAGGTCACACAACGCATGAATCGCTGCGGGTTTCATGTGAAAGAGATACTTATTCTGACATAACGCAATGGTATATATAAATATACCATTTATGTATGCATGTATTTCAATACGTATTGCCGCATTGCCACTGAACTGTGTCCAATTTGAATATCAGACTGGTGCACAGCGTCAAAAACACACCAAATGAAACATTTATGGACATAAAAAGATTATGAAAGTTCAAAGTTGAATATGTTGCTGAACTTACCAAAATGAAGAATTTCCTCGCGGCATCTTGAAGAACAATTTGAATTTCCCGCCAAACGAACAAATATAAAGAGATGATCTCACATCACAAATCTTGAACATCGTTCTTAGTTATGTTCTGTCAAAAGGAAGAAATCCGAAAAATGAATTTTTTTTCTTAAAATGAAGCGTCAATGGAGGAAGTTACCTGGTATATGCATTACATGTGCCAGCGCGTTTAATGGGTCAATAAAGTCACCCATTTAAGAAAATCTCTGAATTGTGCTGCATCAGAGTGAGGCGGATTCCATGTTTCCTGACCCTCATTCGTGTCAACTCCCAAACACTGTAACTCAGAAGTCGACAGATGCTTAGCTTTTAGAATTTCATGCTGTGCTTCTTTGTTCTTCAGGGGGCGGAGAGGGAAGAGCCTCCAGAGCTTTCTTTAGAAGCTTCCGTAATTTTGGACAAATCGAACTCTTCGAAGCCTGCCTTCTTGGCCCTCGCAAATTTGATGAATGAAGGATTATCATCATTATTCATCAATATCAAGAATTCATTTTTGCAGCGAATCAGGAACTTTTGTTTTGTTTCCCGTCATATCGCAGCCGTTATTCGTGGCTGTTTTTATGTCTGATATTTTCTTGAAGATTGGTTTTCATCTAAATTTTTTCCTACAGCATTTAAATCGACCGAGAAATCAGCCTTTTCTACTTCACTTCTGAAGATGGTGACTTGTCGAAGAGTATGAAAGGACGTCTGACAGTATTCACAAATGTTTCGTAGAACATGCCCCCGATCTTCTGTGTTTACGTTCAGACCCTGACTCTGACATCTGTATGGCCGAAATGCTCGATGCTGAGCTTGTATGATGATGAATAACCGCTATTGTCGCTTACAGTCGCGTGCAGATCACCGAGTATTCTAATTGGGAACAATTGTTTTTCAGTATAAACAAGATATGGAGGAATCACAGAGATAGAATTTGAATTCCCATCCCATTCCCACAGAATCCATGTGGGAACCACGGGATTTCGCAATAATTCCCATTAGAATTCCCATAGTTTATTAATTTTTATAAATACTGATTTAGTCCTCTTCTTTGGGACTTAAATGTCTATTAGGATCTAATACTGTAAGTACTTGGGCCTAGTAATCGCAGTGGTCAAGTGTATCTTTGCTAGTCATCATAGGCTATTTGTAGGGTTAGGTCAAGCAGACGTAAGTCTTCTAACAAAGAAATGATTATTGTGAATTCTTATTTAGGCCCTACGTGCACTGTTCATGAGAAAATGTAGGCCTAATCAAAATTTTTGTCTGTATCGAAAAACTTGCACGACGATATCGCAACGGAGGAGCCAGTACCACAGACGGGATTGAAGTAGCAGACAGCAGAGTTCCATAAATTAACGTAAATTACAATATATTACTCCACATATAAGAATACTTTGCAAGCGAAGCACGGAGGCACAACAGCAGGTTGTTCAGTATGAGTATGAGAGCATGAAATGTGTATAACATTTCCAGCTAGTCTGCACTTGCATCGGCCTCTAACCATCGAGCACGATGTCTCCAACTGCAATCAATCAAACCGAAAATGAGGTGATCAACTTTGACTGGTTGCTGCCGTGAGAGAAGAAACTACTTTAATAAAGAACTTCACTGCCTAAACAGATCTAGGATGGACCACATTATACCAATAATATTCATTATTTTCTACGGGAATTCCCATGGACCGAAACCCGAATCCCATCCCATGGGAATTTTCATTCTCACGGCAAGCCTGGTGACTGGCCGAGCGCGCGCATCGTAGAAGCAGCAGATTATCAGTGAGCACACGAACATCAGCGGTCAGATTGCAAGCAGGTCCGTCAAGTGGTAAGTACCAATCTTTGATTAAATTTTCCTCCATGATAAATTTGTCAAACCGTTCGACTCTTCGCGATCTAAATTTACTGACTGCGTACGTTTAATGTGGTATCAATTGGTGCCATTGTATTCCTGAGACAAAAAACTCAACTATCATTTCCAGTCTATCCATATTTGTGTCGTAATTTTACATAGAATCCTAAATTGTAGAAAAGATCTTTTGAAGAAAAGTCTTCACTTGAATATTAAAATACGTACTTCTATACTATCAGGAAATGCATTTCTCATTTGAAGCCAAACGTAGCGTCTCCTTATAATAACAAACTTTCGCTTCAAAGAAGATATTTCAGCTTACCAATGAGAGTGAATCCACCAAAACTGATCGAAGGGATTCTCAGATGTTCCATGAGCTGGAATACTGAGGGCACAACATAAGCAGAAATTCTGTGGCGCATATTCGGTGGTGGTAGTGGTGAAGGTATACAGAGCACCCTTTCCTCCTTCGCCTTAGTCGACGTCATCTCCGAAATGAAAGTAACTGAAGGCTGAATGAATTGTCATAACTCGACTATGTCAGTGAAAGATATAGTCTGTCATCTGTAACTTTTCATCGCTCATCGATTTGTTTAATTTTTCACAAGCCCGAGCCGCTCGCACTGCATAAACAAGCAACGTCTGAACAGACACAATGACCTTGAATTCTGAGGTTTACAGAATCAATGGTTGTTATGCCTCTGTGCTTTGTATTACTGCGCTATCAACAAAAAAGTCTATTAAAGAGAGAATTCTCTCTCTCGCTCTCTCCCTCTGTCTCATTCTTTCTCTCTCTCCCTCCCTCTTCTCTCTCGCCCTCGTTTCTCTCTCTCTCTGTCCCCCTCTTCTCTCTCGCCCTCGTTTCTCTCTCTCTCTGTCCCCCTCTTCTCTCTCGCCCTCGTTTCTCTCTCTCTCTCCCTCTTCTCTCTCGCCCTCGTTTCTCTCTCTCTCTCTCCCTCCCCCTCTTCTCTCTCGCCCTCGTTTCTCTCTCTCTCTGTCCCCCTCTTCTCTCTCGCCCTCGTTTCTCTCTCTCTCTCCCTCTTCTCTCTCGCCCTCGTTTCTCTCTCTCTCTTGTCCCCCTCTTCTCTCTCGCCCTCGTTTCTCTCTCTCTCTCTGTCCCCCTCTTCTCTCTCGCCCTCGTTTCTCTCTCTCTCTCTCCCTCTTCTCTCTCGCCCTCGTTTCTCTCTCTCTCTCTCCCTCTTCTCTCTCGCCCTCGTTTCTCTCTCCCTCTCTCCCTCTTCTCTCTCGCCGTCGTTTCTCCCTCTCTCACTCTCTCCCTCCCTCTTCTCTCAGAACTCAGAACTCAGAATGTTTATTGACCAAAGTTTGGTACAAACAAAGAAACATGTGATGATGATAACTAATGATAATAAGATGAAGATTATATCAATGAATGAAGTCGATGAATGTACGAATGCAGCAACCACGAATAGGAATGATTCACGAGAGGTCTATCTGAAGCAAGTCGATGGATGTAACGTTTGAATAAGTCTGAAAAATGTCCGGTGCACAATCACAAATTCAACGTTGAAATGATAGTATTTACAAGAGCATGAAGGCATGAGTATGAAATGATGATAGCGAGCTTACATAGATGAGAGTGAGTATGGTACATTTGAAAAGACATGCATCGGTTTCAGTTTCGTGGCATAGAGAGCATTATCATTGTCAGGCATGCATGAATAGAGCAAGAAGGAATGTCATAGACGAGTGAGGAGAGGAGGCAAATATATTTCAAAACGACATTTATGTGCATGGCAATAGCAATGATAAGTATGTATTTCATTAAGAATTAGTAAATGTTATTAATGTCTTATTTACCAATCACACTTCATCACAGCAAATTAGTAACCCTATTATTTAATCGGAGGTTCGGTTTATTAAAATCAAAAACTTTTGTAGGTATATATAGTTGAACGTGATGTGTTCAAGAGTCAGATATCCATTATATCATGCATGGCGAGAAGGGAGAAACTCTACAAAACACATCACGTTCAAGAACAGAAATTGAAATGAATAATTTTACATACCTGAAATGATGTGAGAAAAGTATGATTAGACAAGTTTGAACACGAGCGTGAATATTTTCCGACCTCCGATATGTGGAAATGCTTGCAGAGTGGAATAATTGTTGCAGTCTATCAGTTACAGTGATTATTAATCATTCGGCACTGTTTCTTATGTCCGAAGCTACGTAAATCGATCATTGATTGTTCATTTTATGGTCTCATAGATATTGCAGTCAGTACTTCACCAAAGTTGTAGCAGAATGGGCGTGATAATGTATTTATCAAACAGACAGGTTGGCACATCAAAGTAAATGTCAACTTTTTCATATACATGTATAGTAGAGTAGTCTCTCGCCCTCGCTTCTCTCTCTTCTCTCTCTCTCTCGCTCTCTCTTTCTCTCTCTCTTCTCTCTTCTTTCTCTCTCTCCCTCTCTCTCCCTCCCTCTTCTCTCTCGCCCTCGTTTCTCTCTCTCTCCCTCTTCTCTCTCGCCCTCGCTTCTGTCTCTTTCTCTCTCTCTTCTCTCCCTTTTCTCGCTCTCTCTCTCTCTCTTTCTCTCTCCTCGCTCTCTCTTTCTCTCTCTCCTCTCCTCTCTCTCTCTCTCCCTCTTCTCTCTCTATTCTCTCTCTCCTCTCTATTCTCTCTCTTCCTCCCTCTTCTCTCTCGCCCTCGCTTCCCTCTCTCTCTCTTCCTCCCTTTTTTCGCTCTCTCGCTCTCTCTCTCTTCTCTCCCCTTTCTCTCTTGTCTCTCTCTCTTCTCTCCCCTTTCTCTCTTCTCTCCCTCTTTTCTCTCGCCCTCGTTTCTCTCTCTCTCTTCCTCCCTTTTCTCGCTCTCTCGCTCTCTCTTCTCTCTCTCCTCGCTCTCTCGCTCTCTCTCTCTTCTCTCCCCTTTCTCTCTTGTCTCTCTCTCTCTCTCTCTTCTCTCCCTTTTCTCGATCTCTCTCTCTCTCTCTCTTCTCTCCTCGCTCTCTCGCTCTCTCTCTCTTCTCTCCCCTTTCTCTCTTGTCTCTCTCTCTTCTCTCCCCTTTCTCTCTTGTCTCTCTCTCTCTTCTCTCCCCTTTCTCTCTTGTCTCTCTCTCTCTCTCTTCTCTCCCTTTTCTCGATCTCTCGCTCTCTCTCTTCTCTCCTCGCTCTCTCGCTCTCTCTCTCTTCTCTCCCCTTTCTCTCTTGTCTCTCTCTCTCTCTCTTCTCTCCCCTTTCTCTCTTCCCTCTCTCTCTCTCTCTCTCTTCTCTCTCTCCCTCCCTCTTCTCTCTCGGCCTCGTTTCTCTCTCGCTCTCTCTTTCTCTCCGTGTGTCAGACCTGCGATGGGGGAAGTTGTTCCCATGGGTTGTTAATAGTAATTTCAGATATGGGAATTCCCATAAAAGTTGTGAGAAGATGAATTGAACGATAAGCAGCTCACAGAAAGCAAGAAGAGGTCTTTCATACATCACTATGAGACACCGTGTAAGTCCTTGGTCTTCCTTGCCGAGGACCGGCTCATTTTTCATTATCAACATTGCTTTGGCTATCTCCAGATCTTAATTATGTTGACTGCGATATTTTGTTTAATTATTCCTGCTTATCAAATAATTTGTTGCCGAATTTCAAAAACTTCAAATTATTATTTTTGTGAGAAATGAACGGTGAAATGATTTTCCTTGCAGTCTTTAACTCTCAAATTGCTAAATCACTTACTTTTCAAATTTGTCTCATTCATCCGACGGTGAACTTCATTGAGTAAATCACAGGTGATAAATTAGTAAGAGACAATCATTTGCATAACTGTCATTACGTTCAATTAGTGAATAGTTGTATGTCACTGATTTCAATAGATTCAAAATATTAAAAACTGTGATATGAGTTTTGATATCTTTTATTCATTCGTGTACAATATGCATTAGACATTTGAATACATTCAATCAAGAACCAACTCGACCCAATGCCAATAAAAAATGCCGAGATTATTTTATATACAATTTAAATCACTCGGTCTGTATGCGTCAATGATCCGATCTGCCTGTTAGTTCGTTTGCTTCGTGAAGAACATTACCAGCCATGTCGCGTGCTTTGTCAACGTACTCATCAATTTCCTTCTCATGTTTTAAAACAAAAGGACGAATAAAACGATTGTAGATTGTTATAGAGCCATTCCAACTGGTGGGAACCATGCAGTAGATCAAAAATCCACATTTGAAGATTGAGTATAAAGGTAACCAGAAGAGAAAAATGTCGGTGAAGAATTCAATCAAACTAAATGTGCCGTAGACAACCCAATAGGTCAACCATTTTGTATCATCATCCTTGCCCTTCGACTCAATGGCTTTGACAGAGGCGTATGCGGGATATAGAAAGCCAACCAAACTGGCAATGAAGGATCCGATGTACCCAATCATTACTGCAACGTATCAACAACACAGTCGGAGAGAGGCTGCGTTAGTAAATGATCAAATTCTGCAAAGTCTGAATGGCGCAACAATATGTGATATTTAATGACGTCGATTTCAAAGAGCTTAATACAACACCAACACTGTCGATGGCAGGCAAATAAAAGCAACGTAACACGAATCTTAGAAACAATAGATTTCTTATGCTACACTTTTGTCTTGTTGGTCATTATTGTTGATCATTCAACGTATCTATTCACTGCATGAACACAAATTTAACTGCTTGGGATAATTTTGTTGTCATTCAGCTTCAAATGCCGAGTACATGACAATAGTGTGAGCATAATAGACCTTTTCCATATCTATGTCAGATCACAGAATTGGATTCATCTGCAGCACACCCCCGAGAACATAGAAGTGGATAATAGTACACTAGAATGGAAGTTTGATATTTTGCATATGTACAATGATGGCACATGGAAAAATCTATGGTTTGTAGATGAGATTCGATCTAAAATATTATATTATAGTCAAACCATTTGCCAAGTTGGTTGTGGAAGTTGTTGACACCAAATCACAGGATCTTCATGAAGAGAATTTTAAGTGAGATGCTGGCATTGTTTCATGTGAAATAGCCTACTATTCCATGGATTAACATGCTGTGTCTATTTGTACCAGTCATTGACAACCATTATACAATTTTTTAACACTAGAATACGGATTAAAATTTGGTTCACAGAGTCATATTGAAAGTGGTCGCTGTACTGGTTGGAAGAGCATCTCAAGAATTCACAGATAAAATTTCTAATTATTGGATAATTTCTCGGTCAAGCGGTTAAGAAACCTAGTGTTTTACTGGAATAAGCACACTTAAAATCTTTACCTACAATAATTTCTCAGATAAATAGAATGTCGCTGGAACTCTTCAATTAATAATTGAATGACTTATGTGATATAATTTGATGATGTATTGGCAGCTGATATTCGAATGCATGCAGAGATTTTAAAAATTGTTCAAATATAATGAACAGGGGCCCTTTAGAGTAAAATAAATGCTCTAACATTTCTTGGCCTCTGATTTAAAGCTGGAGTAATGCATGTTCTGTAAATCGACATTACAAGTTGCATATGTGTCTGATTATACTCTTGATAGATTAGAGGAGCGATGTTTAAAAATGATGAACGTACAGAACGCTTTAAAGGATTTCCTTCTTTGTCATCCTGTCGCTGCAGTATTTTGTAGATTCATTATTTCCTTTTGTGTACATGCTCTTTGGAAATGGGGCAACAATCCAGATCACAAATTGACTTGATAAATATAAATCCCAACCAGAAAACAGGGAAACCAGCTCGTACAATTTTACTTTTGCCCCAACTAAGTTCCCCCGGCGTGTGCCATAATTTTCATGCAATTTCCATTCTAAGACTTTCTATGGTATTGTTAATTTCTATGCCCGAGAAGGTCTGTTAAGGTATAAAAAACGAGCGCTTTGAAGCTTGCATAGACCAGGGACGCCTAGATATTTTATAATGTTACAGGGACTAGAAACTCGAATACCATGGATGAAAATGTGTGGGCTAGATTTTTGAATCTATTGATATCTCCCTATCTATGGTATAGCCAATTTCTATGATATATACATACTAATGCAGTACAAATGTCGACAACTCTACAGAATTGTGACAGAAAGTTAATATAATGGGGCGAAAATGTAGCGTAGCCGGATGTGAGTCTAGAAATGGAAAAGGTAGAAAAAGAAATGTTTATGGATTTCCAGCAAATTCGGAGACGATACTAGAATTGTGGTTAGACGCATTACCCAATATCATACAGGAAGAGAGCGTGTCAAGAAACATGGGAGTTTGTGAATTGCAATATGGCACAGATGATACTTACATGATTGAGAATCAGTCAAAGGAAAAGGAATACCGAAAGATCCACCATCCGTTTTTTTCTGTTGTCCAAACTATCTCAAACGGACAATCGAGTTCAAAGAAAGACAGAAATATCGAATCAAGAAAAATTTCATTCCAATTGAGAAACAACTATTCCAGGACAAATTAAGTGCATTTTGAAAGCTCATGATCAGTATTCCTGGGAAATTTGGGATTTTTCAATGATTTTGCGAAGGATTTGCTTTATCATTTAGAGTGTCAACAAACAATAATAAATAGATCTTCGAAGATTTTTATTGTGAATTTCGAGAATAACTGCCGAACTCTTGAAATGTGCATCACAATTGCTTCTGATTTCTCAATCACTGCCTTCAGAAGAAACACATGTGTTGGCATACGAGATTTATTGGAGCTCGCAGCCAAACTTGGACGATGGTCACAATTGAGCAACATAAAATCGAGAACAAAGAATCATTCTCTATCAAAGAAAAGTGAGATGTAAAGACTGATTGAGATAGGAAAGGAGACTTTAGATCATGAAGAATATGAATCAGCTGCTAGAAATTTCAACTTTATTTTCGAGCAGATTTTTTTGATGTGCTGTGAATCTAATGGAAGACGATATTCAGGTGAAATGATGGTGATTTCAACATGTCTCTATTTGAATAGTCATTCTTGCTATCGTGATCTGCGATCATATCTGGTCTTGCCAGAGTCGAAGACCATAAAGAAGTATATTGTGCCATTCCACGAAATTGGAGCAACAATGAAGCTCAAAAGACTATTGCATTCAAAGATTTTCAGAATTTTCTCAATTTCATCATGAAATATATTCCAATTGCTGGCTACCGTATATGCTCTACTCAGCATTCCAATAACCAGACCGCGGTGCCACGCTCTTGGACAGTTTGCTTCAAAATTTAATAGCACATTTTGTGAAC
>CAJQUW010012512.1:0-19897 GCA_907163375.1 Prostheceraeus crozeri | reverse complement strand
AGAGTTGGGAAGTGGGTCAACTAAACTTGACCCATGACCCACCTGACCCATGGCATATGTGACCCACGACCCACCTGACCCACCGACGTTTCACGAAAACATGACCCACGACCCACCTGACCCACCTGACCCATCTGACCCACCTGACCCACCTGACCCACATGCTGCAAGGGTGAATGATGTCAGTGCAATTTCCTTTTCTGATATCATCTTTAGTTTCATTTTCATTCACGATTCTAGGTCTATCTACTCGTAGGTAGAGGCCTCGTAGTATCAAAATTGTTGTTAAGATTTGTTATGAAGATTCAAGTGTATCAGATCACTTGTCATATGAAAAACAGACATGTAACATCAAAATTATCTTATAAGCAAGTTCATGCACTACAAATGCCTAAGGTTCCGTTTCTTGCTATAATTTTTGACTATCCGTTTTTAGTGCTACATATATAACTCGTTTTGATATGATTTGTTAGGTTGTCGACAGCCCTACAGACTAAATTCAAATTTTACATTTCTTAATCGAATGAAGTTAAAAAATAAGATTGCAGTAGGCCTAAATCATTTATTCATGCATTTTTTATGCTAGATACTACATGTGTGAAAATTTTTCCCAGAAAAATCGTCTACCTAATGTTTTGTTGCTTCTCATGGCAATCGATTCAAATTTCATTAACTTCAGCTAATGTCAGATTTAAGTAGAAAGTTGTATACTTGATGTAAGAATGAGATTCATTGAAAAGCAAATGGAGTAAGCATGCGTAACGCGTGAATAGAAAATTGCGCGAGGACAAGATTATATATAAGTCATGTATTAGCTTACAATGTACATATAGATTAACTGATATATTTGAGTGCCGCTACATGTACGAGTGGGTGGGGGGGTGGGGGGAACGTTGTGATGCGAATCACTAGCGACCATCATGTACAATTTCCTATAAAATTTTTTTTATTGATACCAGATCAAATATCAAAACGAAACTTTTCATCGATTCGAAGTGTCAAAAAATATCTCCTCACAGAGCTCTGCCGTAATAAGTCTGTGTGAAAGGGATAAGTCTATATCAATGACCGTCGTATGAATTATCGTATTTCAGATTATCACGATCTACTGAGCAATGAGATGCATGGAACATGTATGATGCGAAAGTGCATTGAGCGGCTAAATGCTTTAGATATATGAAGCATGTAGGTTGATAATATTTTGATTTAATACAGGGGTTGGTTTCCTTTTCAGAACTTATGTAGGCAGTTAATACTATCAACTTCTGAGTCAAATGCGAGTAATACAGATATTTATTTCAAACTAACAGTACGGAAAATTTGTACATGTTTCTGAACGTAAATGTTCAAAGTGCTGTCCATCGACAGCGAAATTAATTCATGACATTGAGAGGTCACAGAGCGACAGACTTTTGAGATGAGATCCACCAGAACGTTTCTTGCACTTAATGTGATTTTATCTCTCATTTCTTGCACATTGAGAGGACGTGGATTCTTGTAGACTTTGTTTTTTACATAACCCCAAAAAAAGAAGTCTAATGGAGTTAGGTCAGGACATCTTGGGGGATACTCAATGTCACCAAGACGTCCAATCCATGAAGTGATGGCACTGCCAACTCAGGAATTGAGATAGCTTCGAACAATGGAGTCATAATGAGCTGGAGCTCCAGCCTGTTGAAAGTATGGCAGCTCCTCGTCATTCGGATACAATCTCCTAATTTCCGATATTACATGGGGACGTAGAAGCTCCAGATACTTCTCACTATCCACCGTCCCGTTGAAGAAGAATGGACCTATTCAAAGTCGCGCGAAGAAAGATGCCCATACGGTAACACCAAGGAGCTTAACATCATGCTGTAAAATTTGATGAGGATTCTCTTCAGCCCAGTAGATACTGTTGTGGTGATTGAGTCGACCATTCAATTTAAACGTGGCCTCCTCAGACCATACGATCATGTTTCGAAAGTCTGGATCGGTTACTGTTTCACGCAAAACCATTCACAAAAGTCGACCCGCCTATCAAAGTCATCTTCATTTAATTCATGCTTAAGTGTTGGGCGGTAAGGTCTGATGTTGCTTTCATGAAGGGATTCGCTGAATTGTTGCTCTTGTGAGATTCAAGTCTAAAGCAGCTTGTCTGATTGATTTTCTTGAGTCATCACGAATGCAGAGAAAGCTAAATTGACAATGTCATTTGACCGCGCAGTTCTTGAACGACCTTTGGGAGGCTTCCAATTGTTCCTGCGTTCTCCAACTTGTCACGCATTCGGGAGATTGTGTCTCGACGTGGATATTCAGAGTCATAAATGCCTTTCCATTGTCTCTTGACTTCACAGATATTCTCGTATTTAAAATATCGCTTTAAATCTTGATTTCTTTCTTCAAATGCAAGCCGAATTCACTTGACATGACTAATGTTTATCGGAATATGAAGGATTCAGACGACAATGAATGTTCATAAAATTCAGATTCAAACAGCTTTCAAGTATGAGAAGATCAGCAATAGCGTTTGACATGATGTACTACACACAGAAATCAAACAATGCCACTGTACTTTGCAGTCATTGATGGTTTTGAAACTACCTGCATAGATGCTTTATGCTGCCTTCATAGTTCTGAGACACTCCGTATAATGACATATTTTGATCAATTACATATTTCAGAAATATTTAGGCTCTGATCAATCTTTGCCAGAGATTTACCATTCTGATCTCTACCAGAGGATATTTTCTACGAAAGACCAACAAAATCAAAAGGAACAAACAAAACGAAGGTCAGCTGGCATTGCAAGAAAATTTTCAAGATGAATAAAACCTCTGAATATCAGACTTCTTCAGTAGCTGTATCTCTGAAATCAAGGTCACACATCATTGGGTATCGTCAGACATAGCGACATAGAATCTAGCATACACAATTGTTCTCAAACAACTCTCCATCAACCAACATCTCTCAGTAGGCAGCAGCAACTGTTTTCGAGCCTTTAATTTGTGTGAATTCCGCCCCCTTTCGAAACTGTATGAGGCGTGTGAAAGTCAAAAGTGTTGCATATTTTGACCGTGTGCATCCATCACCCCTTTCAGTGACACTGACTCAATCATTTTTCATGAATGATAAGAATACGAATAAATGAAGTTTGATGTATTTGAGATTGTCAAATCTATCATGGGTCAAACTAGTTGGAAGTGGGTCGACGAAGTCTGACCCACGACCCACCTGACCCACGTTAAATGTGACCCACGACCCACCTGACCCACCAATTTTTCGGGATAACATGACCCACCTGACCCACGCGATTTTGTGACCCACCTGACCCACTTCCAACTCTGAATCGAGACCCTTGATTCCGCTTGACGTTCTTCAAAGAGCGTGCGAAGCAATTTGAGATCAATAATGAAATACTGCTGCCCTTTATTTGTAGGACTAAATGACAAGCAAGCTAAGATGGTAAGGAATATCCATAATCGTGCGCATCGCATCGTGTACAAAGGTACGATACTCAAACTTTGTCGCGTTCCTGTAGTCGAACAATCATTCATGACTGACGTGTACATATCGCTACGCACCTGTGGACTCTAACATCGAAAGATGCATCTCATCCGCTTAGTCCCTGTGTGCCTCCTGTACTCCTACATTCGAAAAAGTTCCGCATGCCTCTTTGTCATTGTAACATTGATTGTAACGAATTCATTTTCCCTTGCAAGTGCAGACATTTTGACATTTCATTCATTTTTGCAAATTTACTTAATGGACAATCGATTTTATCTACTTTGAATCACTTTGCATGTCAAGGTGTGTTTGCTGATTTTTATTTCATTAATAAAATACACTACACACATATGTTCACTATGCTCAGAAATACGAAGACAGCATAATGCACACAATGAGAGTTATTAATGAGCATGTTACAAACCCTATGACTTCCGCTTCTAAAAGTAACCGTTCCAATATTTGCGAAAAGATATTTTGGAAGTCTAGATGTCTTTAATGTGACTATAAACAGGAAAAACAACTTCAAAATATCCAAAATTTTCAGTTAATTACAAAACTATTAGGAATACTGTTTAACTGTGTTATTGCCACTAAAATATTTAATAAGTAGCACTTGCAGGCCAATCAGATTTTGAAGACTGCATTCGATGTCTATCGTATATAAGTGATCATAATGCTATATGTATCTATAAAAATAGTGGAGTTATGTTGAAAATCGAGGCGGTTCGTTTAAAGCTGAAAAAATTGAGAGAGTGGAAAAATTTCATTTAAAACGTAAAGGCTATGAATGTGACATTTTAGTGCCCTAAAGGGTCAAAGAGGCTTGAAAATCAAAGGCCGAATCTCCCCTGCGGTTATTGAAAGGGCTGTTCCAATCACCCGAGCCCCGAGGGTTCTTGATGTGTCAGAGCCTGATGCTAATCGTTGTTGGCAACTAAACTATGTGTTGCTTTTTATGACATTGACATGCATCAGTGAATTATCAAACGAAACTATAATAAAAAACTGTACTAAAATGTTTCGAATATCAGGGTGTTGCTACATTTTCAAAACAACTTCTTAGTTGTTACAACCATCAATTTGGCAGCAAATTTCAATTTTACGCATCCTGACTGGTGATAGAAACCTCCAAACATCATCGACGTGATGGACTCATCATCCTTGTCAAAGAAATGGCCTATTTCAATTCAGAGGATCATCTGAGTTTACCATGACTTCAGCGACGCTTGATATGACAAATTAAGGAATTTATAGGTCATCAGGATCAAGCATCGAGTTCCGAGGACCAGAGGCATCGTCATGATGTTAGATTTGTCACAATAAGAGAAAATGTTTGCAGAAATGTGAGCAGATTGAGCAACGCCTTCATGGAATGTAAGTTTCCACGTTGCACGAGCGCATCGATGACGCGGTGAGTAGAATGAATAGGATATTTAGCAGGATATTTTCCGTCATGCATATCCTGAGACACTTCATGTTTAATTATGAATATGATCTATCAAAAGTATGAAAAAATACTTCCTTAGTAAAAATCATTTGTTTTTTTATCAATGGTCGTTTTGACCATAGGTTGGCCTTTTAAAGTTGTTTTCGACGTTGACCTGCTAAGGGTTAAATTGCTGAGACAAAAATTGCTCCAATACGTGGTCAAATCCGTGTTCTGCGTTTTTTAACGGTTAAACTTTCTATAATTATCGAATTTCCATTTTCTGCGCTAGTCATTACTTAGTATAGACTTTATGGCAGTCTCCTCTCTAAATATCATCTTTATTTATGAATTTATGACTTTTGACATTATGTTCGTTATTTCTACCTCTATTAAATGGCGAGTAGTGTAGTATTCAAAACGTTCAGCTTGAAAAATTGAATCAAATTGTATTTATAATTTAAATCACAGAAATGTAATGAATTACAACGTGATCAGCATTCCAATCGATGTTGCAAAAATGATGAAATATTGCCCAAATACACTAAAACACGCTTATGCGCAGATAAGATTCTTTTTACTATCCAATTCTTTGGTATTCTTTTCTTGCTATCACCATCATTCGCGAGATTAATATTTTGCCTCATTATATGGATGTAAAGGATATCATCTTTTCTATTTGATTCAAATGCTGCTTTATTTCTTGGTTACAGTAAGTGAGAGTATCCTACAGTAGGCCTTTAAATAGCATACCTCCAGTCCTCAAGTAGGAAACATTTCAATTTTTGCGAAATATTTTAATGTATAAATATGTAGGATTGACTAGTGCAACAAATTATAAGGGTGAAAGCTACTAATAGAATCATTGCTATGTGCTTAGTTTGAGCAACAATTATTATGTTTTCTTCAACTCGTGACGATGAAATTCGTCGAGGAGAAACTTTCGTATAATGTTTTATTCACTAGATCCATTGAAAGAATGAAGAAAACGATCGTGCATTCTACTTGCTTAAATATATAATTTTAATGTAAAAAAATATTTCCTGCGACCATTAATTGAATTTCAGCATTGTTTGCCAGCAAACACGTGAAGTTATAAGAAATTCCAAGAATGAATGAAATTTATCCTACCAAAAAAGAAGCAGCGAAAAACTCTTCGGATCACTCAATGGAGAGACGAGCATTCTAATTAATTAATACCAATTATTTATGTCTTTCAGTGAAAACAATTTGACAAAATCTCTCATGAAATGCTCAAAATTAGAGTAATGAATAGCACGGACTGATGAAAATTTAAAAAAAGGATGAGTATTTGGAGTGATCTTAGAAAACGAAAAATGGCACATGGAATTTATTAAATCCACAAGCAATTAGATTTTCTATCGAGAAAAATCTTGGAAGAACATGGTTATGCAAAAGCGTATATTCCAAATGGCTTATGGTGCAATCACACCTAAGAGGTGAGAGCTGTGAATTCACTTTTTAGCCAATCAAGAGGCTCAAACTGAGGTACAGCAATTTATTCAAACGTCAACCAGACCATTCATTTATCTAAACTCTCAAATATGATGCAAACCTGAGAGCGTCCATGCTAGATTGAGTACTGGGTACAGCTCTGGTTTAGGCAACAACACTTGGCCATGATAACCTCCCCTGACAATCTAAATGAAGATCATATCAAGTATGTCATATACCACTGGGTGACCAAATTGCGACGAAATTGCAATTTATGTATAGAAATATGAACTGATTGCAATAAATTGCCTTCCATTGTAAAATATTGCAATTTATAACAGTTATATCAACTGCAACTTCAAATTTCTTCTATAGTAACTGCAATTTTCATAATCGCACAAACCTATATGAAAATTGCAATACTGAATTCATGGATGTTTTGTAAATGTCAGAACAGAACAACTATTATATATACATGTATGTTTTCAGACAAGATATGCCATCCAAAACGCAATTGTATTGTTAAGATCATTAAACTTTTAATTGACAAGAGTCTTGACACCTGACGTTTCGTCGTCCTGTCGACTTGTTCATGGAAATAACCCAATGCCGCTAAAACCAGAACATTAGGAGGCAGCGACAAGAAAAGTCCTATAACATAGTCATACATTACAAAATACTGTCCATCACTGTCATTCTGCAACGGAATGCTTCAAGGATTAACAGCAGAAGTACATACTCAATACTGCAAAAACTGAGGCATTCGGAGGCAGGGACAAAGAATCGTACAAAAAAATTACTTGACACAGTCGTCAGACAACGAAACGTCGGATGTCATTATAAGAGGTTTTATTCAAAATACAAGATCGCAAATTGGGAGTGAAATACTTATTTCTTTTTTTCACCAAATGGCTAATCTCCCGTGGGAGACTATAAACTGCAAACATAAATTGATTCCGCTAATTGGAAGTTGGACAATTCTATTTTTATAAGTTTAGGATAGGCATGCAGATGGAAGCAATTAAATTGCATGAATAATTGCAGTGGTATGGCATAATTTTCTCCTTTGCTTTACTTTGTCTGCTTATGTACAAGACTTACTTACTTACTTACTTACTTACTTACTTACTAATTGACTTCTTTTTCATATACAATAGGCCAAATTAACAACCTACGGTTCTTTCTCACTTGGAAAAGAAAGCGACATTTTGTAAAAGTATCAATCAGCGAATTGATTTTTTAAAATCGGGGACATTCATGTTTATTCACCACTCCTGATTTAAGGAAACATGCTTCAATATCAAGGATAGAACTTTCCATCTCCTATCAGCGATCATGATGAATCACGCGATTAATTCTTCAATCAAACAAATATTTATTTTGGCAACTTCAGGACATTATAGTTTGAATGGTTGGCTTAGAATCTGTTGTTGTACAAGTTATCTGTTGATGCTGTTTTAGTCCGGTCTGTTGAGCTCATGCGTTTACCAGGCCGGAAATATCTTTGATTTTTTGCATGATGAAAGATAATGCAATTTTTAAAGTTTTGAGTTCTGGGGTCCAAGATAAATCCGTGGAGGAGAAAAGTCCTCACGTCTCAAAGTTGTCACCGCTCCACGATTTTTGGTTGATTTCATTGGGTGAATTTTGTTTGTTTGCATTCAATTAATATTCTCTGAGCTCATTTTTATTATTCTCATCTTGGTGATGACAATAAACAACTTTTAAGAGAAAATAACAACCTGTTGTCCTAACATAAATATATATGCAACATTTAAGTGTTTAGGAAGATGCACAAGTATTTGCACCCGGACCAGCCTATCTGACACACAGCATTTAAACTTTTGGCTGTGTCAATCCATGAATCTTTGTGAAATACCATAGTTGTATGTTGTCATTTTCTTTATTGAATATTTTTAGTGTGTAAATGGGCAGTGGCTATTACATCGGCTGAGCTGGTACGATTTTGGTCTCACGACCATTACACCGACTCAGCAGGTACAATTTTCTTCCATGTCTGCCACCACGCTTCAGATTTTTGACCCATTGGGGACTCACAATTACTCAGCATGAATGGGATTATTCATCAGAATGTGTCTTGACTGGCTGCTTTTCTTGCTTTGCCATACTTTGTCTTGATTCATCTTCTAGGCTTTGTTTAAGAAATTCAGTGATTTCTTGAGCGAAATAATCTTATTTCCCAGCTATAAGACAATTTCGTCAGATATCGGCAATTTTTTTAATCATATCACACTTTCAAACTAATGACTGAATAAAGCTCGGTGACTGAGAAATCATCAGCTCGAGAAGAGCAGAAAATGTTGGAGCTATACACCACAGCATTCCCGTGAGAAACGCAAGGAACTGTTTCCCTTCCTCCTTTTTTCTCGAGAAAATGTGGTCTGGACAGAGAGGGGATATAGTAATCTCAGCTCTTTGAGTAAGGCGGTTAGGCGACATGGGCAATCAACTTCTCATGTGCACATTCACTTGGCATTAAAAAATGTTCGGGAAATTGTTATTAAAAATTCATCTTTTATGAAAATTAATGTTATAACATAAAAAAGTCTGGCATAGAAATAGTATTCCAATGCCGAGCGAAGGTCTATGGTCTGGGAGCACGCGATGCCACTGGATAACACCTTCATTATCCAATTATACTTTCTTGAAGTTCACACCAAATATCTTGCTCATAACGCTCATAACTTGCAACATATGGAAGCGACGTTAACCTTTAACAGGCCGACTTATGGTCAAAACGATCATGGTCAAAAACCTAGGTTTGCTATTTCTTTAATATTGCTTTACCTGAGCTCAGTACGCTAGACATTTCCTTCAGATAATTCTACTTAAACATAAAATTGCGCACAATGTCTGAATGTGAATAGTGAAAAAGTTATTCGGCTCTAAACATCTACTTTGCGCTTCAATTTCAGTCAATAATTACAATGTTCGAATGGTGATTCACAATCACATGATCTTTTATCTCTGCTGCTTATAGCTCGAGGTAGGCCTATTGTTTCCTGTACACTAGCCTATGCACGAACAAATGTCAATTGACGGTTGGGAACTTAAAGGAACAACAATTTGCAGCGTTCGCTCAAAGAATCTAAAGCCGGAGTTGATGTTGCAAAGCTTATATGTGAAAGTTTAGAATATTCGTTGCTGCGAGAGAGAACAAATACAGGTACTGGGAGAATACATGCACGCAGAGCTTGAGCTGGCCGCGTGCATGGAGATTTTGGGCAGCCCCCGCTGACAAAACTGGCCGACCGGTTTCAACGGTGTAGTGATGTGTATATAAGTACATGTAGTGGGAGGAAACATGTACATGTACATATCGATAAGCGCAGGAAATTCAGATGTTTTGTTGATTCATTGTCTTATGTCTACTGAACTGCAAAGCTTCGGGATTCGATTCGATTCGCGAATCGGCTAGTGATTCAATAGAAAATCGAATCGGTACGCTTCGGCTGGACAAAAATTATTTCAACTAATTTCTCTGGATTTATAGTCTCTTCCCCTTTGCTATTATTTGAAAAATCATTTCAATTGTGAGAAATCTTTGGTGCTGTATTTTCACATAGAATTCTGTGTTATGTGATCGCGTCACAAGATTTCTTACGTAACTCTCGTGAAGCAACGTTCGAGCTTGCTGTGCTGCCATTGGTCGACCGTATTGGTCTGGCTCTTACCGTGTCTTCTGTGAATGAAGCTTGTGAAGTCAGTTGTCTATCGATAAAGCATCTCTCTTCATCCATTTACAAGAGTTCAATATGGAACAAGAAGACATTACTATTGCGGAGCGAGTACATTTGTTATCATGTGCAGTTGCCTATGATAATTGTGCGGAAGCTAGAAGATCATTTTTTGGTAAATACAATAAAGAAGCTCCAAGTATCAGAACAGTTCCATATTGGAAGACAAGGTTTCTTGAAACAGGAAGTGTGATAGTCTGGTAGACCAAAGTCAGCTACATGTGACGCTAACAAAGAAAACGTGCTTGCAGCAATTGCTGAAAATCCCGCAACATCTACTCGAGAAATTGCAAGTGATATGGATATTTCGTTTAAATCTGTTGCCAGAATATTAAAATCAGAAAAATACCACGATTTCAAACCTAACTACTGTCAGTTACTTTACGAAGAAAATTGTGACCGCTGAACTGAATTTTGCAAGATTATTCAAGCACGAATCAATGGTGACCTGCGTCTATTAGAAAACTAAAGTTTTCCAACGAATTTGTATTTATTTGCTCCATCTAGCCGAGTCAACGCTCACAATTAATGCACATCTGTGGGCGACGGAAGATTCACATTTCAGATTTGGAAATCCAGGGAAACTATGACTCTCACTGTATGGTCCTGTATAGGCTATGGAGGGTTGATAGGATTCGGCTGGACAAAAATTATTTCAACTAATTTCTCTGGATTTATAGTCTCTTCCCCTTCGCTATTACTTGAAAAAGTATCGTAAAAAGCTTGAGACGTTGGAATCTCACAGAAAGGGGTCGAGAAAACATCGGTTGCCAAACAAGGGCGCAAACATGCTATTCAGATCAGGACTTCAGAACAGGTCGATCTTTTTGATCGAGTACGCTATGCAAGAATGATTTAAAGCAGAATTGTAAATGACGAATTTGCAGGCTCTCAAGCTTATATTCTACTGGCCAAAAACAGACTTTTCAGGCTGCCCTTCGTAAGGAACTTTCAGGTCACTTCTCGTGGTCTAATACAGCAACGAATTAGGTTGCTCCAAAAATAGGAATTCTTACTAAATGACGTTAGGAAGCAAAATTCAGACTGGTATTAAGAAAAGAATGCGTTATGCTTCAATACATCATCTGATCTTTTGACAGTTCTCAAACATTTTTGAGCCCCTCAAAAGTTGAAAACACTAACGGACTCGAAATTTCCTTCATATGAAAGGTTTTTGTACTTGACTCCTGTAACTTTTGAACCAGGCGCCCGATTGACTTGACCATTGAGGTACAGATGTTTCAGGGTAAAGGGAACATTTCAATTGACCATCAACCTACATGTACATGTACGTGTAACCTCAATTGAGAAACTCAAGTCTGCGTACAAAATCTCGATTATCGCTTACAGACAATAAAATTTTTAATTTCTAGTGGTGGACTAATTTGGTACACAAACTAGATTTTTCTTGTTGAGATTTGGTCAAAGGTTTTTAGTGACGAATAGTTCCTCTTCTCCTGAATCATCTATGTTTAATCTGACGTCTAGAAAAAAGTAACATGAGTTTAAGTGCAAGAAACGGCATATTGTCGACTTGCAGTGCTAAAACTTTCATAATATTTTTATTTTCTATTTCCAAGCTGATAAGTCATAGTTTATACAATGATTAGTTGGTTGCAGTGCTCAAAGTATTTTGTAATCCTTTACGTACACTGCATGAACTTGTGTGACCTTAAGTGACGAATATGTGTAGAAATCCGCATAGGCTATTTAATATGTTGTTTTGAATTCAGCCTGAATAATTTAGATAGTCATTGCATTTAGCAATGACATGGCAAGGTAAATGCATCATTTACTTGTTGCAAAAATTGTCTTGTTGCACCCTGAAAATTGATCCAGAAGTGAAGATAGAATCCATAGATTTTTTGTTCATGAAAATTTGTGCTTCCCAGTAGCCTACTCAGGATTTAAGATGTAGGAACAATTGATTGAGGTTTCATTTACAGTTCCGTACAAGATTCGAATGAATTTCTACTAAGTCTGAGGCTATAAAGTCCTTGTTTTTTTGGTAAAACAGGTCACTGGGAAGTCATGTGTCACAACATACATAATCTTACTCAAACTCGAGAGGGTTAACATGTCATTCGAATTGGGCTGCAGTTATGAAGCACAGTAGATTTTAATGACCTTATAAAAAATAAGACACACATTTGACTAATAATATCCTCATGAGTGCCAAAGTGTCACTTCATATTTCAACAGCAATGTAAACCCGTCAAACAGAAAGCTTCAACTGTGTTGTGGTATTACTCCTAAAATCTTTGATCTCGAGAAAATGCTTAAGAATCACTTAAAAAGATAACTTTTCGAGCAATTGAGATAGTTTACCTGCGATACCACAACGTCCATCCGGCTTGTTATTCTCAAGCTCCTCTTTATTCAGAAATTCATTGATCCGTACCAACGAAACATAAGCCTGAAAATCAGAAAGCGGATTAAATAGCCTACATGCGATGCCTCAACCGTAATTGACTTACTCACACTTATGACGTTTGAAATTCCCCACGGAAGCATTGTCATCGGGAGACGCAGCATATTGAAGAGTGTAAGAGAAACAAACGCTCTTTGTGCGGTCAAAACGTTATCAACGTCGAGATAAATGAAGAATATGAAAGACACCAACATCATCTGGAAATGATTATATGATTCACGACATTGCTATGTCACTTGCCAATTCCAAGCACTTTATTAAAGTTATCTCTTTCTTACATATTGCCTGGTATGCAGCATAATGAACACCTCCAAGTTTGAATTTGCTACTTTTTATGTGGTTCAAATATACATGCAGAAAAGCTATCAAACCATGGTTCACCTGAAATGGCAGTCATAATTATCTTACAATATTTTATTTCTTCTGTTTTTTTATTAAATTGTGACTTTATATAAATCTAATACTCATTATTTCATTAATCAGTAATATCTAAAGTATTCCTTTTTATATCGCAGAGTTAAAATTAGCAACTCCATGACAGCCATAGAGTATTTTATTGTGACAGCAGCACAGAATTAGATTCATCTGCGCGCGCTTCGTTATATTTAATTCTGTGGACAGCAGGGTCGTCAAAATGGATCACCATCATACATTATCATCAGCTGCAATCAGCGGCCTTGCTGATTGGTCAAAAACCTTAAGTCTAGCGATTCAACTAAATCAGGTAAAATTTACCTATACTTAAACCATCCATCGCTGATATTTCAAAAAATCATTCAATTTTATTAATTTGTACATTCACAGTGGACACATTTGTCGATGTATTCTAATTAGGTAAATCATTGCAGAGCCGCGGTTCATCACTGTCCTCAGACTTGAACAATCAAAATACTAAACTCCTTGACAGCCGTGGGCTTCATCCTGCATAAACTCATCAGCATACGGCTTAGTCAGAGAAGATCTATGAAATGCTTGCTTGGGCATAGAAAAATAGTAGCATGGATGAACTCTTCTTAAAATTTCTCAACATTTTTGCAAAAATTGTTAATCCAGAAAGCTGAAAACAAGCTTTATATTCACATACTAATGGGACTATGACTGCGTAAAGCAAGGTAACACTGTCAAGCATGCTTTCCGTATAGCGTATTTTCCGTATTGCATAAATTGTTTCAAGCCATGCTTGGTCGTTGTAGAAAACCATATCGAAAATAATCGTCCCGACTAAGTCTTAAAAATCAGAATATCACGCTTCAAAGCGTATAATAATACCGGGCGTGTCAGAAATCTTTGGTGCTGTATTTTCACATAGAATTCTGTGTTATGTGATCGCGTCACAAGATTTCTTACGTAACTCTCGTGAAGCAACGTTCGAGCTTGCTGTGCTGCCATTGGTCGACCGTATTGGTCTGGCTCTTACCGTGTCTTCTGTGAATGAAGCTTGTGAAGTCAGTTGTCTATCGATAAAGCATCTCTCTTCATCCATTTACAAGAGTTCAATATGGAACAAGAAGACATTACTATTGCGGAGCGAGTACATTTGTTATCATGTGCAGTTGCCTATGATAATTGTGCGGAAGCTAGAAGATCATTTTTTGGTAAATACAATAAAGAAGCTCCAAGTATCAGAACAGTTCCATATTGGAAGACAAGGTTTCTTGAAACAGGAAGTGTGATAGTCTGGTAGACCAAAGTCAGCTACATGTGACGCTAACAAAGAAAACGTGCTTGCAGCAATTGCTGAAAATCCCGCAACATCTACTCGAGAAATTGCAAGTGATATGGATATTTCGTTTAAATCTGTTGCCAGAATATTAAAATCAGAAAAATACCACGATTTCAAACCTAACTACTGTCAGTTACTTTACGAAGAAAATTGTGACCGCTGAACTGAATTTTGCAAGATTATTCAAGCACGAATCAATGGTGACCTGCGTCTATTAGAAAACTAAAGTTTTCCAACGAATTTGTATTTATTTGCTCCATCTAGCCGAGTCAACGCTCACAATTAATGCACATCTGTGGGCGACGGAAGATTCACATTTCAGATTTGGAAATCCAGGGAAACTATGACTCTCACTGTATGGTCCTGTATAGGCTATGGAGGGTTGATAGGATTCGATAAGTATAACTTATCAATCCGCCATAACTTATCAATTGATCGGCGGCTGTACTCAAAGAGAAGATCATACTGCCGTTTACAAGAACCAATTACACTTGGCCGCATCAACATGATGGTACTTCTTCACATTTTTCAATCGCTGCTCGAATTCTCTTGGATAATTCGCTGGAAGGAAGGTGGATTGGACAACGTGGAGCAATCGAATGACCAGCAAGAGGTCCGGGCCTTAGTGCTTGGGACTACTGGTTGTGGGGATATTTGCGCAAACAAGTCTATAATCTACCTGGTCGTGTGTTTGTAAACCGTTGAATTGAGACAGAAAATCGAAAAAGAACTACACAATATTATGTATCGGCGATGTGCACAATGACATGTATCGGCGAGCCATGAAAAACTTCCCGAAGCGAGTTGCTGCATGTACGAGTATGTCAGCCAATGGTGATCTCTTTGAATAAAATGTTTCATTTAAATGACTGATTATAACATTGTTTTCGATAAGTATGTACAGTACATGAATAATAACAATTATAATGTATTTCCTACATCATTATTATATAAAATTTGCTATGTATTTCAGTGCCAAAGGCTTTTGACACACCCTGTAATTCGAACATTATCACTGTCTTCAACTAATGCCGGCATCATCTCTTAATTAGAATATGCAGCATAGTCCATTTCATAATATAGCCTACCTCTATAAATCTATAAATCAGATGTGTTAGGTTCATCAAAATTATTTTTTTACCGTTGATGGGGCAATGGACCACAGAATAGCTGAGAAACTCCATCCATACGATGCTTTCTTCCAATATGAAAGTTCTGTATCCCTGTAACTTCCGATTCTCATCTCATAGGAAGGTTCCCAAGCATACAATTTCAGCGTCTGAAATATCAACGAAAATATTGTCTGTTGATACTGATTAGGCAATTGAACTACCTTACCTTTATTCCATTAAGGACTTCGGTCAACAATTTCACCCGTTTGTCTTTCCAACTCATTTCTTTTTCCTGTCAAATGTAAGAGAATTTCAGAGAATTTAAGATTGATTTGCAAATTTTAACTTCACAAAAATGACGCTAGTTTGCATGCGACAACTGGAAGTGAAAAATAACTTGCTGCTAAAAGGTTCAATTTTTTTATCAAGTGTTCTTTAAGCACAATTTAACATGAATCCTCGTAGAGGTGACGTAGGCCTTCTAAAAAGCATCAAAGCAATGTGCATAATCCGTTCATTTCAATGACACACTTGGATAGAAGTCCAGCCGGCTCTTTTTGATTAAGTGGTGAAAACATGACACTTTGAAAACTTGACATGTACTTTGTTAGCTATAAACTTTCAAAATGTCAACCAGAACAGTAAACTTGATAATCCATATTTGCGACAGAATTAAATGTTACAGTGCGATTACTCTTCAAAACCAGAATGCGTTTAAAGTGCTATTACAATTGTGGAACAGTACGAGTAGGTATAGCGAGAAACAAACCATTCGCAAGTGGTCGCCACAAAATGTCCCCAAAGTTTAACCAATCAGAATGTAGTTTGGAGATCACTTAACCAATCAGTAGGCGAATATCATTTCTGATATCCACAAAACTTCGTAGCACATGGTAGGGAAACCTCTAACTTTCGTAGTTAGCCTTGCTCAATTTTGCTGCCAATGTTTCGAGGCGACTATCGTGGCCACAAATTCAGTGAACAAAATGTATAGTCTAAATCAGGGGTGCGCAACCTGCGGCCGTAGCAGAGGCAAAGTGCGGCCGTGACAATGAGAAGTAAATGAAAAAGAATGTTGTTCATGTATATCGCAAATATTTCTGGAGTTCAAGACAATCGAAAAACAATCGGAATTGAAGTAGCACACTAGTCACCTTGTAACTGTGGAACACCTTTATGCCCATGCTGCTTGGAAAAATGCGCGCCCGCAGGCGCGATGAAGGCGTTCAAGCAGTTCGATAACTCATGAATAGAATATTTTAGGGAAGTTACATTCATGGCGAGAGTCATCAGCTAAAAGAAACAAAAGGGGCAATTATTGTAGTTTACTCGCATTGTTCGCGCACGTAAGCTTCAAGTCCATGGCCTGAGTAAGGATGCCTGCTAGATCACCGGCCCTGTGATGAATGAATCAATTCCGTATGGCTCGTGATTCCTTTATGAATTATTACAATAGCTTAGTAAATTATTTTCTCCCTCGGTTGCCCTCAGAAAAAACATGCTTTCAACTTATCTTTTTAAGTGCTGATAACACCTTAAGCTTAAAATCTTTTCCGGTCAAAAATGACCGTCGGTCGTAAATGGGTTAACTTGCTAACTCATTCTTTATGAAGAAGCAGGCCTTTATGCGATTTTCACTGCGTCATTTATCAGGGAAAGCTAGTTTGAGTGGTGGAATATAAAACGGATTGGCTGTTGACCTAGTAGTTTGCACACGCATTAAGTGCGGCCGTGATTCTTTCGGCCTTCGAAATGGCGGCCGAAAAATGTAAAAGGTTGCGCACCCCTGGTCAAAATTCTGAAAATTGATTTTTGAGGTTTCAAAACTCTGCGAACAAGTGATTAATTAACTTTATAGAAGGAATAGGTCTAAGGCATTACAGAGACAATTCACCATTACCTCCCAAACTTGCATTAATCGAGTTGATATCCCATTCAGGATCATCAGAAGCAGAAGGAAAATGAGGCCAAAAATCACAGCCTGACCCAATTCCTGCCATAGAAGGAAGACAGTGATGACAATTCTCAAGATCGTGGACCAACTGAACCATAAATATCCTGAAAAATGATTCTTGTTTGAAATCCATGTTCACAGCTAAGTTATCACAGGAAAGTTCTCACCGACGGCTCGGGTAATCCTTTGCGCGTCCACACTCATCAAATTGACAATTTCTCCGATAGTAGATTCCTCACGCGCATCGTTTGAAATCTTCAATGCCTACATTTGACAATTATGAAGAATCAACAAAAAGGTTTAATATTCACTTCGCTTAACCCTATTTTACCTAGGCTACTTTGAGCTTCGAAAACCTAATTGTTGCTTCTTTTGGATATTTGAGCGAAGCAGAATACATCTTAAAATTGCAAAATGATCTTCTAGATTTTTTAATGATATTTCAATTATTTTTTATTGGTGATCACAGTTGATAACGGATATTAACCGTTTTTCTACAGATAGATAATGCAGGTTAAAAAATAAAAAGGAGTTATCTTAAAATGAAAATCAAAATAACGTTCAATCCATAAATTCATGACATTTCTAAGTATAAAGTAGATTGGGAATAAATAAAGAATCAATTTTAGTATCACAAGAATTATTTTCCTTTGTATCCTATCAAAAACATGCCAAGAGCTTTTCACGGATGTTTTATGTACAGACCGTTAATAACAGCTAAAATACATTATAAATGTAAAAGTCATTTATTTCTGTTTTTGGCCGGTTTACAATTTACAGTGTGGGGGATGCAATGATCCAATCATGCCCTAATTCACAGTACCACAAAATTGATTTTTACCAACTTGGTCATCTTGCTACTATGAACAGTAAATTAAAATTTGAATTAATCTCTCTCTTCAAAAATAGATGTTTTGAGCATCTGTTGAAATATGATGGCAGATCAGTATGATAAACGATACGTTTAGATCAGTGATCACATGAAAACGTCCTAAGACAATGTTGGAAACATACTTATCGCATTGAGATAGTTAAACGAAATGAATACAACTCAAGTAGAGATTTTTGAAAATGCATAATTTCCACTACGTCCAAATGAATAAATGCGCCAAAATTAATTTTTTGTCTGGGAATCCACTATTTGTAACACATAAAGCTGATAGCACTACTTATAAATCTATTGTGAGTATTGCTGATATGATTCTGCTATTATTCTTTTAATAATTGCATATGTGCATTCAAGGATGACTGAACATGATATTTCTAATTTTCATTGTGCTTTGTCAATGTTCTATAAGTGATTTCAATTGACTAAGATACAGTGCTTAAAGTATGTTGATATTATTCACATATTTGCTGAGTAATTCCATAAATTACAATACCGTTCTTACTATTTCATAGAATGGCGGCAGCTTAGATCCATCTGCTGCTTCCTAATACGCCGCAACAACTTAATTCAGCAATGACAAAGTCCTACCTTATCTTATATGATACTAATTAATGTTTTAATTAGAAGCTATTGAATCCACTAATTTTTTCATTGAAAGTAGGCAGCTGCATGAGGCTGCAAAATTCAACATTTGGATTCTATAGCGCTATTGTTTCACCAATCTTGTAAAATAATGTGAAATGAATTGAAATCGAAATTGAAAGACTAAATGTTTAATTTAGGTATAACAATCCACTACCTCCTCGACAACGTAAATCAACATCGATATTAATGATCACTGAGGACAACTGAAGTTATCATTCTGTGAAAAAACATGTCCGTGCATTATGATTGATACTAATTAATAAACGTCTAATTACAAGAGAACCATCAATTCACATAACTCTTAAAATGGTTTATTTCTCAGATAATGACCCTAAGGATCTTCTATGGTGTTGATTGGTTTTGTAGCCCAAATTAATTCGCACAGTTTCAACGAAGACCAATAAAATTAAAATACACGTTATTGCGAACGATCGTGCGTTACAGTGACATGTTTTACCTCTAACGTCGAAAGAGGGACTACTATTAAACATCTGTAAAGTTATCAATATTTCTGACCAGTCTGACATACATGTAATATTGTGTGCATTGTGAAATTTTCATGAATATGGTTACATTGCTTCATGGTGAGAAATGACGACTTTGCATCAGAACGTATGTGCTCCAATTATGAAATTGCCCGCATGCACGCTGGCAGAATTACTTATCAATCTATTGCCTAGATTATATTGATGTTATTCGCATAATAATTACATAGATGTATTAGGGAATGAATGAACATGGTTATTATAACTTCATTTGTACTTCGTCAGTGGGTTGCAAGTAGTGTTTAAAAATTACCGGTAATTTGCTGGTAAATTACCGGTAATTTATATTCATTACCTGATAACTTCAAATATAGAGCATCAATATGCTCTGAATAAACCAAATGAACGTTTGGCTTTATCTGATTCTGGAAAAAGGTCTGAATTTTGCTTAACGTCTGATTCTTTTTCATATAAATTGCGATTAAGAAATGAGAAATTGACTTTTTTTAGAAGTTTGTTAATCTTTCTAA
>CAJQUW010012511.1:12500-54334 GCA_907163375.1 Prostheceraeus crozeri | reverse complement strand
TGCTACATGTTTTCCGTTGCATGTTCTGCTCAGCGTTGCATGTTTTTAAGTTGCATGCTTAGGTATGCCTGATTTATGTTTGACGAACTTCTATAATTTCTTACAGTGTGTATTCAAGTGGAATTGATAAAGCTAAAATATAGCGAAACCGGTCTTCCACAAACTAATTGGTTTTCCGTTAACTTCAAATTTTGGTGGCCGTAGTTTTTTCGTTGGTATTGCTGCTGTCGGAGTGTAGATCTCTGGGGTTACTCCCTCTCTCCCTCCATCTGTCTCGATCGCGGACCCGACGGCATCATGACTCGAACATTCTACAGCTCAAACAATCGCAGAAATCAAAGCGAGAGACGACCTGGTACGAGATGGGCGAATTCCTGTCCAAATGGTCGCTCTCATAATCATCAAGCCAGTCCACCACCGAACAAGATACCTCCGGAATACTTTGAGGTCACAATACTTTGGGTCACTACTCCTCACACTGGAGGCTTGGATGACACAGTTGACTGGGTCACTACCCCTCACACCAGAGATGGAAACCGGCCGCCGGACCGGACCGACCTGTGTGTCAGCCCGGCTTTAACTTTTTTACTGTTAGTGTCTTTACTTTCTTAACTTTAAATTTACCTTTTATTGTTATTGTGTTGCAAAAGTACCAGACAGTAATTCTAGATTGTAAAAAGGCTGTTAGCAAAGAAAGTCTATATTTTTAATTCATTGTTACTGAAATTTCATTTAACATTTGGTGCAAAATTCTGCGTTTCCTTATTGTTTTAATACTGCTCTTCGTTTTCGAATAGATACTTAGAATGCCGTAATGCATTTTTTTTCACCCAAGCGACTTTTAATTTTTAGCTAACAATATCTGACGGGTAATGGCAGATGGTTTTCACAATAGATCTTGTAGACAACGTAGACTACATGCATTTTCAATTAATGAAACTGATATTTCGTGAGCATCGAGCGGCTAATCAAATAGGATAACCAAGAACAACAGCGATTTCGTATAGCAGCAGTAAATATATCTTCTATGTAATCATTTTACAGCGTTCTTCAGTACAATTTGTAGGGTATCGTTATTTACTCACCTTGATGAAATATTACTTAGTGATAACTATCATCATAAATTAATGTATGCTGGAAACGGATACCAGCATCATGCTACCTTGCTCAAATAGCCTGCATTATAGACGAAGAAAGATGTTTCAGAATATTATCACTACCGAAGTTTGGCAAAAATACAAAGTAATGTTCTCTAACTTTTCTTTTTGTCTAAGAAATGGATTTCTCGCAGACCTAACAAGGAGAGGGAGAGAGAGAGAGAGGGGGAGGGAGAGGGAGGGAGAGAGGGGGAGGGGGAGGGAGAGGGAGGGAGAGAGAGAGAGAAAGAGAGAGGGGGAGGGAGAGGGAGAGGGAGGGAGGGAGAGAGAGAAAGAGAGAGGGAGAGGGATAGGGAGAGGGAGAGGGAGAGGGGGAGGGAGGAAAGTTGCCGTACCGTGTACTTATCATATCAATTTTTCGGATAATCAATAATCAGGCTTAGATTTGTTCTGTATTTTCCTATCAGTGAAACAGAGTCCCTTATAAACATTATTTCTGCCTTCTCATCCCAGTAACGCGCTTTGTATGTTAAACCTATACGTGAAAATAATATTTCGTGCAGAAGATTTGTCCGTAGGCCCAAGGCGTAGATAATCTTGGATCTTGTAGGCCTACTTTGATTTTGAATGATTTTGAAAGGTTAAGTATCAGCCTCATCAGCATTTTAATGACTAGCTACTGGTACGAAACTGGCCTGACGTGGCCTGTACCTGGAGGCTGACGGACCGGACCGGCCAGAGGTTGGACTGTTGCCGGCCTGTGCGTGGAAGTTGCCGGCCGCCGGACCGGACCGACCCGAAAATCTCGGCCGGCTTCCATCTCTGCCTCACACTGCAAACTTGGACAGTGCAGCTGACTGAGCCGCTGCTCCTCACATAAAGGTTTAAGTTCATTCCTTTCAGATGTTTAATTTTCACACGGAAACACTAATTTCTCAATGAATAATCAAACAAGGAACGATCACTCGGTGGCATAACCGATTCTGTAAGAAGTGAGCAAAATAAAGTTACTACTATTGTATTATTAATATAAAGAAGATGAACGACAAGAAGTTTTGTAAATTTCAAAACTCCGCACTTTTGTGAAAGGGACTTTTGTCTCCTTTTGCCGCTTCAATTTTGCACGTAGAATGAAGAATAAGCTTACAATTCAATAATATATTGAAATTTCATGGTGAACGAAACAGTGTTCCGATGTATTGTCAGGTGAAGGAACTACAGGCATACCACTAAGCTAAGTATGGCGAGAATCGGTTCCGGAATTTACTTGCAATTGGTTAATGGAAAATCAATGAAACACCGCTTGTCTATAAACAGCGAAGCACGATGAAATATTCATGCACGCATTCATGTACATATTCATGTACGCAGCCATCTGTCCTTAGAAACGGCGACTAAAGGTGTACAATGAGAGAAAAGCTTGTTGAGAAACATGTGAAGATCATTAAGAAAAGCGGGTTATCAGTCAGTCCGAGCGGAAAGATATGCTCACTTTCAGTTTTTGTTTTTACTCTACATCTATACCTCTAGGAGTTGCTGAAAAGAAGTTCTAAATACAGATAATTGCAACCACTGTTTTACAATATACAAGCACACACATGACGGGCATGATGTAAACAACCAGTCGGTCAGTTTCACACTCAGTGAAACATCATAGACTAGCGTACAATATTTTTTCACTTGATAACTGACTTTCTTGAAAGCAATTCTATAACCGCTGGGACTCAGGTGTCAATGGATCCCATTCTTTCACATTATGTGAAATTTCGGAAAGAACATTTTTCCTCTCAATGATTATCTCTTTGAAGCCTACTTGTAGTCTCAGACCACTGCGATTTAAAGAACATGAAAATCGATGCGGTTGCTCGTTGGTTTCGTCTGATAAAATTACAGAAACTGAATAAAGCTGATAATATGATTAATTGATTAAGTACATTCATCATCGAAAACTAATAGTTACATGCTTGAAAGTTTGAAACTCATGATGACGTGATGAATGATTTGGGTTATATAAATTCAATTCTTTTGATATGATGCATGGGACTGTCCTCCAAACCTCCAATCCTTCACAAGTCAGTATTGTACAATTCCATAAAAAATCTCAATTATAAGGATGTTGTCTACTATGAATACATAACAATAATAACGCAAAAACAAATTTCAGTTTCCAGTCAGAAATCTTTGAGCAAACACTTGTTCCAACACAGCTAGTTCCTCTGTCCTCTGCGGAAATCAAATTTTCAACTTAGTATAATTTAAATAAAAACCCCCAAGCCAAATAGTGACCGGAAGTATAACTACAAACGAATGTATCAAAAACTTGGTATCCAAACATTCATCTTTCTTCGCTGATGATGCTAGGGAGATGAATGGCATGATACCAAGTTTTTGATACATTCGTTTGTAGATATAACACCCATAAAATTCCGACACAAACTTGTTAGATTATCTAGGAAATGGACCATGATGTAAAAATGATGTTCAGCAGTTGTAAAACAGGACAGTCCTTTAGTCTGAACGACAAAACAAGCACGCTGATGCGATCATGCGTTGTGTATAATTTTGAATGATGGGTCGATACTGATGCCCAATACTTGGGACAAACGAAACACAGATCACATCAAAGAATAAAAGAACACATACGAGGTAACTCAGCTGTATGTAGCCATCTGAACAAAATCTGCAACATGTAGTAATGGTATCAACAATTGTTTTCCATTAAATACACAGGACGTAGCGAATTTGAAGCTCTTATAGTAAAAGATTTGCTAATAAGCGACAAAACTCCTAGATTAAATCAAACCCTAGGTCTTAATGATAAATCTCTTTCTGAAAGTATTCGAATAATTGTTTTTGATAATAATTGATATTGTTTTCCCTGTATTGTTAATCGTTGCAGTTATTGTCAGCTTGTGAGCTTATTATAACAGTAATTGACTTAACAAATTTCATGATCGCTGGAATAGAATGAATACAAAGGTCATTACGTGTCTTTCAATCATCTACAAGCAGCAGCAGTACCTCAGTGACAACAAGTCAACTTCAATTTCATCACTTGATGTAATCATAATTGTCAGGCATAGAGCGAGGTTCTCTTCACTCTTGCTGATTCTTATTAGAGCTAAGATGAAGTCGAATCGAGAAAATATGCCGCCGACATCATTGATAAGAACGACAATTCTATAACAAAGATATCATTCCAAAAATTAATGCAAATCCGCACACAACCGACGCATAAATCTTACCGCTTTCAGTGATAAAGCTCAACACGGTTGAATAATTCATTTTTCTTTGTGTCAAATTCATAACGTCAATTAAAAATGAGAAAGATTTGATAATTTTAGGCACGATTGAAACCGAATCAGCAGAATTCATTTCCTTTTTCGCAGCTCTGAAGGTGATGCTGTCAGACTAATCCATCCACTTATCACTTTGCTTGGTCATAGGCAATGCTGTTTTTAAGGTCAATGTTTTTCACTTTGGTTCACGTCCTAGTTCACCACGTTTATAGCCTCTTACAACTTGAGTTTTCTCTTCTCTTTTGATCGTACAAGTAGGAAAAATCATTCACTTCACCTCTCACTCAGTTTTCCATGTTTTGTCTTTTATTCTTCCTTTCGAAACCGAGCAAATTTTGTCGACCTCTGGCAACAGAACAAAATGTTTCCCATGGCACGTGTGTAAGAGAGACATGACATGACATTCACACGACGAAATAGTGTTAATTGTTAATTGAAACTGTGGATAATTATTATCGGTGTTTGGTGAGAATGGCAACCATCTTAGAAAATCATCATTCGGTCTCTGTGTTTCAATGTGCCGAGGATAATAGAGGAAGCACCATTTTTTAGTAACGGACATTTCTGCTCAGCTAATACATTTCACATTTTTTCAATATAATTCATCAATGCACACGTAATCTCTTGCATGCAGACACTAGGTACGTGGAAGGTGGTGGTCCCTCCTTGGACGACAGACACAGCTGTCTATTCGAACCCGCATATTCAGAATACTCATATATAAAAAGCTTTTCCTGAAAAAAGCAAATTTCAGATTTCTCAAAAGAGTCGCTCTTTTAGTGCGACAGGCTTGCGATCAAAAATAAGACACCGATCAAAGTTGTTCCGTGTGAAACAGATTTTGTAAAACCATATGATCTTCGAATAAAATGTATTATAAACTATGCTAGAAGCTTCTTTCAATAGTAATACGATGATAGTTACCATCGCTCGATAGTCGATGAGGAAGATCCCTTTCGGATAGTTTTCTACATCATAAAATGACGCGCAAGGAATTCTACACTTGATAAATCAATCGTCCCTTCTAGAAGCGTTGCTGCGACACACACAAGCGTGATCAAATAAGAATACTCTTTTCTGACATAATTTAAGTTCCATTTCTATTTAATGAATCTTCAACATCACTGCTCCCCCCCCCCCACTGGGGCTTAGACAGCTTTCTGGAGGCTTGGTGATACTTTAAACCCGACTGACTTTCCTTCCGACTTCCAATGGCAAGGCCTTAACCTCAAGACCTAAGGATCACCAGACAGGTACTAACTACTCTGCAACGGAGACCATCACGCAGTAGATCTCTTTGATATTTTAGCCAGAACGCTGTGGATTGATACAAGTTCGTTTGATGAAATTACGTCAGACCAGAATATCAACGGCGACCATAAACTCCAATTTTTAAATATATTCAAGGAATGGTTTATTTGCTGCGTAATTATTTGTTGCATTCTTCTTTCTATACACATGCCTGTGCTACGGTGTAAATATATTTTTCACCATGACAGTAAACAAAACTCGATAATAAACGGAACTATGTTTAATTGCTCGGTGAGACATGGTTGGTACATTTCTCTTTCCGTTCACCTGCCCTTAAGTCGCAGTCTGGTGCCAACGAAGATATTTCCATGGCTAAGCAAGGATCGTGGCTAAAATGAGTCTACCCTGCTTTCTTAAGCGTGGACATTCGGATGGAATCGCAAGAGATGTTGACATGTTGCTTGCATTAATGTTTCTCAAATAGCCTTGAAAGATTCCATCCTTGAATGGGGTTAATGGGGTTTATGTAGCACTGTATTCACTGCATCAAATCCACATTGAAACTCAAGAGAATCGAATTAAAGTGAAATCATAGGAGCTACTACGACGTAAACCTGTGTGATGATGATGCTCTAGTATTTGCTTTTCTAACCATATTTTCTCGAAAACAAGCCGCTTAGTAAGGCAGCAAGAGTGTATTCAATAATTGGAAATTGTAAAATACTGGAAAGTATTCAGGAATGAGCGCTGTTGGATGCATAACTCGAGATGCAAGTGATTATACGATGAAGCATTGATCACTTTGTTTTTACTGATCGTCTTTTACTGAGTATTTATTGAGCTTATATCGATTAGTTGTAATTGTAATAACAATTATGTTTCATTCAGATAGTAAAATATAGATTTCTTAAACAAGCAGTTGCATCTAATAACGGAAAATAGCTCCCGAGACAATAAAATAATAATGATCTATGTCATGCTGAACATCTAAATATCAAGAATGCTCAGTTAGGCCAAGGATTGAAAAATAATAATTATTAACAGCCAATGCGAATTGGATCACAGTTAAGCAGTGTTCATGTCAAAAGTGCATAATAAAACAGTGGATATCAAAGTCACATAGATAGACAGAAAAAATCTATGAAAGTACAAAGTACACAGTGTTGACTATCAAACTGTCGAGTTCACGATTTTCATAGTGTGAATTGACGATCGGCTTTCTTTGTTGAATACTAATACTTTCCAGAATCAAAATAAAAGACATGATACTTATGCAGTCACATTCCAGAAGCAGTGTTTTTACAGTAAAACTCTATAATAAAACCTTTTAATTGATACATCTAGGTGTGGATTCTCCATTTCAAGGTGAGTTCTATTCGAGAAAATACTATGATTCTAGGTATTTAACACATTTACCCGCTGATACGTGCACACGTCTTTTGTTTTCCATATAAAAAGTCAGGAAAGACCACAAAAGTTTTCTATTTTAAGATTTGATACAAGTAGATTTCGAGCCGGAAGCTAGAAAATCTCTGAGAAATGAAGATAATGAAAATCGAATTGATTAACATGAAACGGAAGTATATAGAGCGATATTATTAGAATTAGCTGAAAGAATTTAAATCAACATGCACATTATTATTGACTATCCACGAATAGAATCAAACATAAAAGGTTGTGATAATTGCCAATCAAACTGCTATCGCAACACTTTCCCATTGTTCACATGCGGGCGTATAGTCTGTGCGGCATGATAAGTGTGAATGAACTCATCCATTCAATTCCCTGTCGACGAAAATAAAGTTTTACGTGCACCGGATGAACTCTTTTATCATTCATGGCAAGCACAATTCCTTCAAAACCATAGAGCTGGGCTATTGTCATGAGAAAATACCCAAGCATTTGGTGGTGTAAAACCAAGCAAGGAAATCACTTAGAGCTCAAACAGTCTACATAGGGGTTGCAAAGTAGGATCCATTCATTACTTCGAGATTAAGACGACAGCTGAAGTGGGACATGGAGAGAGACAGAGAGCTTCTCAAACACATTGAAGAATTGAGTTGAAGTTAGCAAGAAGTTTGTGGCTAACACCGACGCGATTTAACAAGACAGTAAGATCGAATATTCAGAACGGGCAAGCAGTAAGCAATTGACGTGGATTCTCATCGGCGAACACGAAAATTGGCTGATTCACCAATCAGAGCAGCAGCTACAGAATTTGGATTTCAATTTCGGACAACGAAGACTTCAAATTCGACTTTTATTCGATGAAAATGATTTCTTGCACCAATGATTCATTTTGCTTCGAAATTCTATTCACTAAACTTAACTAAGACTCCGTTATGAGTTGAGAGAGTACAGAGGTCGCCGAGTGTTGGCAAATGCCCTTTAGCAGCCTATACAACTACAATTCAATAAATCTACGATTAAGGACTTTTTGCTTACGATGTGCGAAAATAATATAATCTGACATTTGCCAGCATCTGACAAGGCCACGACTGGCGGAGTAGAAGAGTGCGCCCTCGAACCAAGATCCACATTCTCGACACCACTGCTCTCCTGTTCTCCTATATGGTTGTGAGTTCGGATGTTTCTCTACTGCCATCACCCGCCGTCTGGACGCCTATCACCGTTCGTGTCTTCGCCACATACTTGGGACTCGCTGGATCCATCAAGTGATTTATCGTTTTTCAATGGTGATTTTCGTTCTTGTTTTTTGTTCCAAAGTCTTTTTGTTATCAGGAACCCATATAGTTCTAAATGAGTCCATGCTCTTAAGGATCTTTTCTTGCTTTCTGATGGTCTGTATCCAATGAGAGACGTTTCAATCAAGCTCCAAATTTTTCTATCCAACGCTGAAGTTCATGCCAGAGCCAGCTCCACTACCAGAATCTCTACCATCATCGGAAGACGCTGACTTCGCCTCCTGGGTCATATCGCTCGTCTTGAGCCGGATACCCCTGCTAGGCAGACCGTGATTGCATCAGCTCAAGTCCAGGAATTCCCTGGTTGACCTCATCGAGCAGGCGCAAAACCGAAGGACCTTCATGGATCTGATCGCTACGATCACCTGGTGGTCAAGCGCCTTTAAGTAAGTGACATTTGCGAATAAAGAGAAGACACACACGTCAACAAAGGTTGCTCGAGTGACCTCTTCTATCAAATAATCATTGGACCTCATTTGCAGAGAATTGCCCAATCCATGGCCGACGGAACAGAAATACTGTTAGCGACTGTTTTTGTGGCACAATTTAATCGAAGTACATCGTCACCGGTGGCCTTTTGAGTCTTGAAGAATGTATTGAAGACGATGTTGATAACATTCCACTGAAAATGTTTATACAGCCTCTCGAAAACATTCAATATGAAGCACATTGGAGTGCAAACTGCAAGTAAAGTGCTTAGAGGAACGAAGACAACATATGCAATGTCTAGCAATTTATGAGCACTTGCACGCTTCAGCCAGTAGGTGTGGAAGTCTATCATCAATCTAAGTCGTGAATTATGAAACCAGATCCTTTGGTGTATTGTTTACCAGAATTAACAACCTACATGGCACACATCATGTATCTGCACCCGTCTCGGTCAATACAATCTGTCTTCGAAAGACATTGGGAATTTTAAAAATCATCCCGTCTACATACTGGCAATAATTCATTTCAATGTCGGTAGCTATTTCATTCGTGATCAAAGATAACGAATCTTCAGTGAGGAAGTGATATTAACAGAATCGATTGGCGGTATCTAACCGGATGGAACTCAGTCAAGTTTTACATGAGTGAATGTTGCTTTAATCTGTTTGTGCCTATTGGGATAGTCTGTTCGTGCAAGTACACATCACAATGCAGCATTCTCATAACGGCTGAGGAACACAGGGAAATCCCAAGACTTACCATGAAGGCATTCGCATTCCTCCATTGAGCGTCACCGGTATCACAGGACTGAAATTGAGATTCGACGAGTATGAATGTGTATGACATCAAGAGGAAGCAAAACACAGTATTGAGGGAATACTTACGCATTTGGACAGACAATTTTACACGCAGCAGGCACAACGGATTGTAGAATATCGGCCCAGCCATGCCTACAAAGAAGTGATTTCATTTTACTGGAGATATCTTCGGTATTTGGCATTCAGAACTAGGCATGCGCAAAACCTGAGATTTTGAGGTTCAATCGAACCGACCCTTCTTGTTGGATCATTAAAGCATTTGAAGTATGGGCCGCATGCACAGCCAAGTCGCGACTTGTGCTTGTTTTTGGACAGTTCAAAGGATTGGATAGTGAGATAGGACTGTAAATGACTCATAGCTAGTCGCGACTAGGTGGATTTCCATGCACAGTTTAGTCGTGACTAACTGGATTTCCGTCGTTTTTAGATCCTGGTATAAAGCTGCTTGTGCAGTACTAACATGCCTTTTAAAGATTCCTGATTGAGTGCTGTTCATCGGAAAATAGTTAAAAGATGAATACCTTAAAAGATCAACAGATGACAATTTCAAATCTATTTGTTTTGTGAACACCTTTTTTAAAAAAGACTTATACCAGAATTTTTATATGCAATTTCAGAACATGGGAAATGTACTACTTTATCAATAATCACTTTGATGAACTTTGCTTGTTTGTTTCAACATTTCTTCCGTCATAATTGACCAGTCGACGGGAGATCATTTTATGGATCGACAAGTCGCATCAGCAAAACTCCCCAAAGTTTGGTCGAGGTTTATAATTTTAAGTGAAAAAGTAAAAACACGCTTCAGACGGGCCTTCGGCGTCCTGCGCCTTCTATCGGTCGAGGTTGCCATCGACCGATAGAAGGCACAGGACGCCGAAGGCCCGTCTGGAGCGTGTTTTTACTTTTTCACATAAAATTATAAACCTCGACCAAATTTTGGGGAGTTTTGCTGATACGACTTGTGGATTTCTTCCGTCACCTATCGCTATTTGTGAAGCGGGGTTAAATTCCGACATACCCGGCTCCTTAATTTCTATCCACGGCTATTCTATCTTTCATGATAAGCGTTGTGGTGTTCGTCTTGGTGAGGGAGTTTGTGTGTACATCGACGATAAAACTCAAGCAACTGCGATTGAAAGTGCTCCTATCAACCCTGACTGCATTGAATGCCCTTAGGTGCATCTTTCATACTACAATATAATTCTCCTTGTGATGTATGTGCCCCCAGGTCTTTTGACTTCTCAGCCATCCATTGCTGTAAATTACATGATCGATACTTCTGGTGGCATCAAATCCAAACATTTGGCTTCAAAATTCATGATTTTTGGTGACCTGAACGAATTGCCTACTGATGAGATCGAGATATTTCTGCATACAAAACAAATAGTAAGCTTTCCCACCAGGAATCATTTGATCCTCGACAAAATTCTCCTGGATGTTGATCTGACTGATAGTTATGAACATCCAATTGCAGCTCAATCTATAGGAAGCAGTGATCACTCTTCGATTTTGCTGAACTCACTTCAATAACGCAGTTCTAACGTCCACCGACTAGTGAAAGTTTACAACTTTGCTCAACTCACTTCAATAACGCAGTTCTAACGTCCACCGACTAGTGAAAGTTTACAACTACAGACAGTCATTAACATTAACATTTTTCTGAAGAAATTGCAACGTGTACATTGGCATCATATGTACCGTACTGAAGCATCGCTAAATGAGAAAGTGCTAAATGAGAAAGTGAATTTCTTCTACAATCATTTCTTATCAGTTATGGAAGTTATCCCTTTTGCATGCGTCATAATATCAAATAACGAAAAACCTTGGATGACACCAAAATTAGTACAACTTTCAGACATCGCAACTTCGGTAACCATCATCAATATAAAGAAAAAGTGAAGGTTGATATCATAAAAGCAAAGGATGCGTGGGTCAATCGATTGACGTGAGCTAAAAGTGGTGCTTAGAGTATTGTCAATGGGATCAAACAGCCAAATGCGAAGTCACGTTCCACTCTGAACTAGATCAAAAGAACCTTTTCAAATTCCACAGATGCTGCAAATACGATAACTAGAAGTCTATGTGACGTGCTTTCAACATCAAGAGAGATTTCGAGCTATTTTAGTGCAGTCACAGAATGTTTGGAATATCCAGCTTGATGTAGCTCTTATACATGATCTTTTAATGAAGTTGAATACTAACAAATCTCGTGGTAGTGACAATATACATCTCTTCTAGTTCCAAATCAGCTGTGACATTGTGGAAAAACCTTTGAAGCATATCATCTCGCTGTCACAACGCATGGTGCCTTCAGCTTGGAGACTTGTCGACGTAGGACCAGTACCAAAGGGAAGCAATCAAAGTATACAAAACTTACGTTCAATTTCCTAGATTCCCGTCATGGCCAAACTCCTCGAGACAGTATGTCTAAACTCCATTAAAGAGAAGTTGTCAATTCTATACGGTGCAAATTAGTTTGGTTACCGATCACATAGTTCGACCGCGATTGCCCATATAAATATAAACGAACAAATAACTGCGAGCCTGGGCGATTTAAGTACAAATCCAAGTGTCTGTCTAGTCATTTGACCTGCATCGAGCATTCGATATAATTTCTCATGACAAAATGATTCGTTGTTTCTTCGACTCGGGGTTGCCATGAATTTCATTGAATGGTGCATGAATTATTTTAGTGAAAGAAGGCAGCGAGGTCGCTTGTATGATGGTAATGCAAGCTCCTATCTGCCAGTCACGTCAGGTGTTGCCCAAGGATCCGTTTTTTCTTCAGCATTTCTTCCATGTGTGCATGAATTCCCTGAAAACAGCTCTATCCAACTCTTCAATGTACAAATACGCTGCTGATGTTGCAATTTTGACATGACAACAAATGTGATGTTCACGACGGCATATAAAATGAAATCAATCATTTGTCATATTGGTGTTTGCCTCACGGATTGGTTGTAAATTATAGAAAGACAAAATTGATCGTCATGAAGTCTAACAGGCTACCTGGATTGACCACAGTCATCTACCCCATTCCCTGTGCAGATCATTTATCTATCTTGGGTGTCGTATTGCATAAGTCATGTAGTTGGAAGTGTCATGTAAACTATACATTTAAAAAAAGTGTCACAGAGAATACATATCCTGAAGACTGCTTGACAAATTCCGCCCATCTTCAAGAAGGATCGTATCTCATTTACCAACAAATGATTTTTAGTGTCATCGAATGCAGTTGTCTGATCATGGCTAGGATGTCTACAGTTGACTCCAAAATCTTGGAGAAAATCAGAAAAAAGTGCCATCGAATCATATGCGGTGTTGACTGTCATCACGAATGCCTGACCTCTACTACTGAAAGAAGAATACACAAAGCAATGAATCTCTTCCATCAAGCATTTGATGTCAATCATCTACTCAATAGATGCCTTCCCCCTAGGCTCTACTACTCACAGAAACAAAGATCACCGCTGTGTCACACCAAAGCGTGTTTCGACTCATTTTTTTCGTTTTGCATTCGACGCTATAATTCCGTCTAACACGCTTGAGTATGACATTACTTTTCTTGACTTCTTTAAACATGACAGCTGACTAAAATCTTCATTTGGTATTTTCATGCCGTACTATGTAATTTTTCACGTTTGAGTAGTTGTGTATTGAAAGCTTGATTTTCTATCTCATAAAAAACGCATTATTATTATTATTTAGAAAATGCTTGACTTAAGGCCTTTTCTCCATTGTCCCCCGTCAGTATCTAAGATGTTTTATTTCCATGTTCAAAAGGTGTGTTATCCCTCTCTGGTAAAAACATTTTGCGGCATAAAAATTAGTTTGAATGCATGTACACACCCGATGCTTTTCGAGCATCAACTTTGCAAGCAACGGTAAAAACAAAACAGCATGCCTACTCCTACTGTCTTGTTTTTGCCGTTGGTTGTCACAATTGACGCGCGAAATGCTTCGGGTGTGCACATACCGGTACATTTTAGCGATTTTTCTGCCGTAAACCACGGAGAGAAAACCCACCTTTTCAACATGAAGAAACATTTCCTGTTATCGACACTGTCATTCATCTAGTTTATTTCCCCCATAACGAATCCACACAAAAATAAAAAATGGCATCTTTAAACTTTGAAATGTTCTCAACTTTTAAAAAATAATTTCTCATTCTGAAGGTCAGTCAACTACAACAAGGTAATCGTTAATACTACATCTCCATCCGTTGGATGAAACATACACAGTCTCACCGTGTGAGTTACTACTAGGGTTGGCACGAAATATTTCGCGAAGTTTATTTTTTATTTCCTCCTAAGTTTATCGAAGATTATTTTTTAGAGTGCAATGTCGTTTTTCTTAAGCACTGATGTCACGTCGAAGTTCTGCTTATGAAAGGTATACTTTAATTTATTATTTAAGAATTAATCACTACTTTAAAGGCTGTTATAAGTAGGTGTTCATCAGTGGACTAACTGATCTTTCTTCATGAGCCAATCAAATCAAGACAGAGGCATATCCCGGTTACTATGAGTACGGCTGCGGAAATAAGACTGCTGCAACGTTCGCCATTGTTTTATTCGTCGTTCAAGGAACGAATGATTCGATGAGTAAACAATTCATTATTTGATTATTCGACTCTTTAATGTACAATACATTGTAGAGGACCGTTATTATTTGGTAATCAAAAATTTTCGGTAAAGAGCTTATTCCTATAGTAATCTAATCTGAGTCAATCACAACTCACAATGTGCTTCAAGCGTTTGTAATCATATTGTGTGTACAAAGATGTAGTACATTTGTACATTTGTATTGGATGTTGTGGTGTGGCGTGTGGCAATGCCGTAGCTGCCACCCTCAAAGGGGATGGGGTGCGGCAACAGATCAGAAGGGGTAAAATTTTCAGGTTGTAACTAATGATATTCAATAGAGCGTTGGAATTAAGTTTTTATAAAATTTCAATGGGCTAAATAAAAGTTAATAGTCAGCCTGTTCATTACCGATCGGTTATTTATTAATTGAGAACCTACAAGGCTCGTAATTCTCAGCTTTAAGAGTTGCAGTCAACAGATAACCACGAATTTTGAGTAATCTTAACTTGAATATATAGCTCACACTTTCTAGAATGTGCTTTAGCCATATATAGTCTTATGTCTACATAGGCCAAAAATTCAACGCATGCGTATATATACTTGCAAAGTAAGATTAGGGATATTCAAACGAAATGTAATATTTGAAAATTTAATAAATTATGAAATAGTCAAAATGTTAGGAATGCTATTTCCTGTAATACATTAATTCTACCAGCAATCGCAGTCGTTGATTCAAAGATCAAATGTGCTAGTACAGACAACCAGGGATCGCAATTAGCCACAGGAAAAAATACGGAAAATCGGGAAAAACCGAGGTTTGAATGCATAAATTTGAAATATTTACATTAAACTAATTTCGTAAAAAAGCGGAAAAGACGGAAAATTACGATCCCTGGAGACAACATACTAAATCTGAAATCTCATTTACATGTGCGTGTACATGAACACAAAAGTCAAAGTAGATTGTGGTTAATCATACGCAAATTCATCCAGTATAATGAAAAAATGAAGCGAGCCAACACAACGGAAAGTGTTGAGATGGTGGACTTCTGCTTCGCAGGCGAGATGGGAGTGGGACCAGAATATGGGGGCAGCGGTGGAGGGTAATCAGAGGAGGATGGCGATGACTTTTGAAGCGCTGATGTATATAAATATACTTCTTTTCTAACTTCTAATTTTATTGTTGATTAAAATCTTTGTCCACAAGCTCAATCGTTGCACCGGACATACGAGTATAACCTGAACATATTCTATACCGACTGATAAATGCTAATGATAAATTTTGACATAGTGCTCAAAATGTTAACTTCTAAATCTTCAAATTCGCATCAAAATTTAAAATGCGAAAGTTGAACTCAAAACATTACCTGTAATCAATATGAAAGCGTTCTTCGGCTAGTCATCGCACCAGAATGACTTTTACATGTTATGACACAGCCAGAAATTTTATTTCTTCACATAATAAAATCATTCTTAGTGTAAACACGGTTGTGACGGCCCCCGTTAAAACGGCGTACGGACAAAAGAGCAAAGGATAAAAGAGCAGGACATATGAGCAAAGGACAAAAGAGAAGAAGGACGCTAGCGCAAGGGACAAGAGCAGAGGGACATAAGAGCAAAGGACATAAAAGCAAATGACAAAGGAGCAGAAAGACAGGAGAGCAAAAGACAAAAGAGCAGAAGGACATAAGACCAAAGGACAAAAGAGTAATAGACATCTAAAAATCGGGCCTAATTCATTTCTAAAAACTGATTATACACAGACAGTGGTAGAAACACATAAGCTTAGTGACTCCGAAGTAATAAACTCATACAAGTGCAATTGTTATAATCGATGTTCATCAGAGAAATAACTCCTATATCTAAACAGAAGACGATATCTTTCCCCACTACTTAACGCTTTCAAAACTATTTCTGAAATCATTATTCAAAATTTTCCGGGAAATTATTATGCCTACATTTAGAGTGCATTTGTCTTCTCATGCCACTTTAATCTTCGGTTGCATTGTTGATATACTCATATATTCACACATGATCTTCCTCATATACAGGGTGGGCAGTAAAGGACCGATGAATTTCTTCAAATCTTTAAATTCATTAATCTAACTGTTTAATTCGAAAGAAAACGCAGCACGATTGTGTGACAGAATAAAATGAAGTTTATTTCGATAAAAAGAACACAACATAACATTGGAATATAACAAATATTGCAAAAAAGTTAAACATATGAAGTAACCACGTAAACTTTACGAACTTTATGTTCTCTTATTTTCGAAATGACCACCTCCTTCACCGATACATTGTCGGATTCTCTCACGAACAGATGAATAAATAGCAGAAGAAAGAGTTCGATCAAACCTCGAGAAAGAATTGATGATTCTCTCCCTGAGATGTTCTAGTCCCTCAACTCTATCGCTAAACACGCAATCTCTAACAATTCCCCAAACTGAGAAATCCATGGGGGAAAGGTCTGGGCTACGAGGAGGCCATTCAAGTGGGCCTCTCCGACCCATCCATCTGTCTGGAAAAACGGCATTCAGACGATCTCTTACATTTCGAGCATAATGCGGTGGAGCTCCATCTTGCTGCCACCACATATCGCCGTCGAGCAATCCCATTTCATTAAGTGTCGGTAATGCAAAAGTCTCAAGCATGTGAAGATATGTTTCACCAGTAACAGTACCTGGGAAAAAATAAGGTCCAATTACAGCATTAGAGCAAATTCCAGCCCAAACAGTCAATCCTGGGCTATTCACACTTTTCTCAAACACTTCATGAGGATTTTCTTCATGATAAAAGACACAATTATGTCTGTTCACATGCCCATTGAGTTTAAAAGTGGCCTCGTCGGTCCACAAGATATTCACGTCATTAGCGAAAGCCTGTTCAAAATGTTCACAGAATTCTAATCGGCGATCATAATCATCCTCGAGAAGTTGATGTAGCAATCTTGGTCTCCAGATCTTGAACCCTAGATCTTCAATGATACGTCTTAGGGACGTTCGCGAAATCTGAAGCTCAGCAGATACTGAAGCTTACGCCGGCTTGAATTACAAGGTTGTTCATGCAACCTATCCCGAACAATTTGTTGACTCGAAGCAACATTCACTGATTTCGGACGACCGGAACTTTTCTTATCAAGAACGCTACCCGTTTCCTCAAATTTTTCGATAAGGTCCTTAACCGTATTCCATCTAATAGTGTTTCCATGTTCTTCCTGAAAAGTTCGACAAACGGAAGAGATGTTGTTTGTAGAATAATATCGCTTAATACAGAATATTCGCTGTTGTACATCCAACTTATGTGCCATCATTCGTGATAATGAACGAAATAAAGACGAACGCATAAGCAAACACTTGAGCGAAAATCACCTAATTAATCTGCACGCATGTGTCATGAAACACATCAGATACTATTCATTCAATTAGTCAATGGAAGGAAGCTAAATTACGGTACACATAAGCACCGTCTGACTCTTCTAATCATATTTTCTTTTACTACAGAGAATTCATCGGTCCTTTACGGCCCACCCTGTATATTACTGGAATTTTTAATCATTATATCTCGAAGCTATCTGATATACTATCTTATTATTTTATACTATTATATTATACTATTAGTGTCACTAAATGCAAGAAAGAGTTAGAAAATACGCAGCCATGTTTTATGACCAACAGTGTATTCAAAAAATTATGCCGAATATTGACTGTTTCTAGGTTACATGTCATCTAGAATAACCGGCAAAATAACCTTCGAACAGTTACTGATCATACACTGGTGGAATTCTTTTGTATTCATCCAAAAATTATTAACTTCGATAAACTTAGCGAAGTATTTGATTTTTTATTTCCTCCGATGCAAAAAATAAACTTCGGAGTTTTGCCAACCCTAGTTACTACACAGACGATCACTGCTAATGGTATTACGATTTTGCAAAAACATAATAGCGGAGCTTATCATGTATTTCCGATGTGTCAGTAGATTGCAGGGTTGGAAAAAATCACGATTTTTTTGATTTTTTAATGATTACCTTACTTTATTCTATCAAGGTGAAAATAAAATGAATAAAGTATGCAATGGAGTTTTCACAAGCAATTATCTACATCATTTAATCCATAACATGTCTGTAATTTTCAATCATTACTGAATTCACATTGATTCTAATTACCGGTATCTCCCACCGACTGATTTGATCTTTAAAATACTCAGTTCAAAGTTGATCTGTGAATATTTTCATACTTATGGGCACTTTTGCGAACACATGTATTACCTTGTATAGGCTATATTAACTGATTGTAAATTTAATTATACTGTTATTTTTTATAAAACCATTTATTTAGATCCATCTAGGTACGTATCGATTAACTTACTTCACTTAAAAATAGTAATGCTTTATTCAATTGTAAAATTACTTTCATTTGAAAGCTTTATTACAGACTCAACGTTCAATTTTAGTTAACATACTTTTTATCAATTCTGTGAAATGCCGTACAAAAGGTTAAAAGTTCATTTAAATACAATCATATGAATGTACAACTGTAGGTTTATTGCAAATATACACTGTGCCATAATACTCTGGGGTAGCGTGTACAGTACATATAGATAAATTAGATAACTTATCTGTCATCCATGTAGTTAAGATGAATTACCTTTATCCAAATGACCTTTTTATCCATCTATTAAGTTTGTTCTAACACCCAAAATTGTAATTATATGGAATGCAAAAGATTTACGAAACAACAAGAATCTTTACTCAAAGTCTAAGCTATTTAAGAAGATCAAAGGTATCGTTTATTCCTTTAGTTCAAAGCTTTGAACAAAAATTACGAGTTTCTTGGCCTTCTCATTGCCGAGTCGATTTCGTAGTTTCGACTGGACAAGTCCATAGGAACTGAACATTCTCTCGACGCTAGCTGAGCTTGCTACAGCGGAGAACAAACAACGCAAAAATATAGTGATGGTCTCATCTAGGGAATTTTTGTGGAACATCCACCAATCACATGCATTCATCGATTTTACCACGTTTTCTTCGAATGTACACGGCATAAAAGGCGATGATTTTGATTGGAATTTCATTAAGAAAGGAATGATCTTTGGACACTTTTCATTTGTAAATGACATTGCTTCATTTCTTTCTTTTTCAGTCAAGGACTTCCCTGTATATCTGGGATGCAAGAAGTTAGATAATAGATGTGCAGGTGTGACTGCCTGTTCGTATCGTTTCTGGAATATTTTCATGATTTCACGATTCTTCAGGGTCTGGAACTTTTCACCCAGCTCTTTCCATATTTCAACAGCCTCAGCTAACTTAGTATTGTCTCCTTGAATATGATCCAGAGCCTCAGCGACTGGCGCCAGCCTGTCCTTCAGCTCTTCCACTGAACGCTTCAAGACCATGTTGTTGACTTTGTTGCGAATAACATTGTCAATTTTATCTCGGTGATCTTCGCAGATCTTGATAAGCTTGGACCAGTTGTCAATGTATGATTTCAAGCTGTCACACATACTGTTCCATCTGACGTCTTGCGGCATGATCAACTTTGTCCCATTCTCTTGACGATATTTTGCAGCTGCGAAGTGGTTGTTCCTAAAGAATTTTATGACTTGCACTACGTGTTCATGCACATCAGAAATTGAAAGATCTTGTGCAAGCAAATTTAAGTAATGTGCTGAGGAACCGTAAGTCAATGTATCGTTTCGGCATGTTTCTTCCACTTTCTTCCTCATCAGAGTTACATTGGCCGCATTCTGTAACTCCGCTGCCTACCTTGCAGCTGTATTCGGTTTCGAGTCTCCGAATCATTGATCCCGAGATCTCAGCCAGGTACTCTGCCGTGTGAGATTGGTCGGCTGTGTCTACTGAATCAAACAGATAAACAAGTGCATCCTCTGTAGTAACTGTAGAACTGACAATAGGCTCCTTATGAACATTTGACCATCCATCAAATCCTAAACATACAACTTTATCCTTCAAGTTATCCCCACATTTCTGCCACTCTTCATCAAGAATTTTATCCAACAGTTTGCCAGAAATGTCTTTCCTACTTGGAGGATGGTAACCAGGTCGTAACATTTCTATCATTTTGATAAAGTGAGGATTCTCAACAGAACGAAAGGATGAATTAGTAGAAAAAACGAATCTTGCAATTTGCGAATCAATTTCGTTTGATAGAGATGCAGGTGTTCTGACGATGAATTTATCAATCGCACTTTTGCCTGAGGACTTAACGGAGGCACTAGTAGTACTTTTCTGACAGACGGAGCTTTTGTTGAAGACCCCCGCAGTTGAGTCAGAATTCACGTTTGCCAGACTCTCCTCTGTCGTTCTGCTACTAGCTCCAGCTTCCGTAGATGGACGACCATTTGGTTTACCTGAAAAGAAGAAGGTAAAATTAAGAATCTTATTAGTTCAATGTATGCAGTCCACTAACTACTGTATAATAAGTAGGCCCTACGCGTGAGTTTAAACAAAATAAAGTCTAGATATCATCATTTTCTGAACAGTAGCTTAAACCCGGAGTAAGTAAGGCAATTAATTAGCACAATTAATTACCAAGATGAGACAAGATTACCGGGACGGCGGCTAACGTGGTGATACTAAATCACTGCCAGCGAACTATATACGGTATGAAACCATAAAATTTAACAAAGAAATTATTATCTGACAAAAAGTTCAGTTTGTCACTACATAGCAGGACACAGCTTATAACAATATACTAAGTTAGAGAAAAAGGCTTTATCTGCATCTTTGATCATTCAAAAACCAATTGTACACTACTACTGATAATTAGGGCAATTGTTTAGTGCAGTATGAAATTAAAAATTGTACATTTATGAAATGGTAATTATGTAAAATTGTGTGTTTATACATATAACACAATATTGCGTTTTACCTATAATTCATTAGTTTACGGTAGGGTTAGCCTATATCGGCTTCAGCTATATCAATGTCTCTTCCTTGTTCCCACCAGCCGCCAACACAGGCGAATTATGCGGGCCTAGGTCGAGCGACCCTATGCTGCTCTATTTTTTAGAATTTGACCTTATTTACTAATCAACAATTAGACCATTTTTATTCAACAACAATAACATTCTAGTAAATAACATTCTAAAACCCACAGCCTCTTATTATTTTGAATTGGTTTAGTAAAAGTACAATAACGATAAAAATCTTTAGAACCAGATAAGGCTTTTTTGGTATAGTACAGTAACAAGTAGCTAAGTCTTTTGCGGTAAATACACACTGTACTGTTCAATAAATATTTAATGCAGCTATACCGATACTTTAAGTTTTAGATCTACACTGTTGTTCGATTGACACTCACTTGTAGTATTAGGTTCGACGATTTCTACTTCTTTCTCGGTCGAATTTGAAGTAGAGCACTTAAGTTGATGCGTTCGTAAACGTGCAACCAATCCTTGTAACTCATATTTGCAAGATTTACATCGCGCCCGACATTTTGTCATAAAATGCCCAAAGAGGATCAGCTTTTCTACCCGCCATTTTCATCTATGATATTTCCGAGAAAAAAGCATTTCCAGATTCCCGAGTGAATCCTAACATTTTCGATTAGCCATTAGTCGGCCAATCAGGCAGCCAACCGGTGTTATTCCCAAGAACCAATATTTCCAAGAAAATATCCATCATGACGTCAGCTAAAACGCGTACGAGCACATGAATGATTCATGGGTATCACGCTGATTCAGGAATTCTATCTGACAGATGAGTACAACGAGTATAAAACACATGATTCAGCAGCATATGTTGGGTTATTAAGCAGACTCTTGCGCGGCAGTCTAATGAGTGTTTAACGATCAACAGTTTGATAAATATCAAAAACCGGACAATATAATCAGTAATTGAATTCAGGATTTCAAATACTGTTTTTTGAATGAGACTTTCCATATCACTATGCCATATGTATATGTGTATGTATACATACAAATATTATTTTACGTGTATTCGAAGTATGATAGAAATCAAGTGATTAAATCGACAGCTTACTTAATCAGATGATTTAAATCGAGTCTCTCGATGATTGTTTTGATTTTTGGCAATCCTGAACCATGTACAGGTAGGCCTATGTAGTCTACATGTATGATACATACATGCTTATGTTGGTTTTGAACTGAATTTCGCTAGTTTTAATACCAAGCTAGTTAAAGGAGTAAAAGAAATGAGTCGAAAGACAAATTTTCAAAAAAATCAACTTTTGATTTAAATCGCGATTTAAATCAGTGATTTAAATCAAGTGATTTAAATCAAGCCAACCCTGGTAGATTGATCGCAAGTTGGACAGCGGACAGAATGAGCCGTGAACAGCAGGACAATGAAATTTAGCTAAAGCGGCAATGCATTCGACACTCACACCCGCATAATTCTCCGACACATTTCTCTCGATTTCACGAGTATATTATCTTCACTTCTGCACAAGAGGTAGACGCTTTATGGAAAATATCCCTCCCCTGATATTGTCCAAGTTCGAAACAGGTCATCACATGAACCTGCGATTGCAAGATGAAGACAAGGGGATTCTTGGAGGTTCTAAATCATACTTTTCACGTGATTCTCTAGTTGATTACTTACATTTGATAATAAAATCGTGAGAGAATCATTCAATGCTTTGCTGGTAACTACTGTTTCTGCAGGCGTAATATTTGTCATTAACTAACGTTTCTCCTGGGATATTCAACAGCCAATAGAATTCAGCAAATGATTTTGTTGTCAAGATGGATTCTGTCGACGCGGTGACCTTGACGACGCAGTAGTGACGCAACAAAGAGAAATGTCTTTCCCCCATTATTACCTCCAATCGCGACTAGCTAGTCGTGACTTGTGCATACCAAATCAAGTCGCGACTAGGAAATTGAGTCTCTAGTCGACTAAGCTGTGCTTACAGCCCTATATCTCTGCATTATCAGGCACGGAAAAAGTGAAAGAGACGAATAATTGAGTGAATAAAACCACACACACGAATATCCACTTGGACATGCCTACGATCATCAATGATGGAATATGGAACTGTTACTTGTGTAAATGGGGACCCATGAATCTGCATCACCAATCTTAAGAAGACCAAAACAACTCACCCAGTATCTCCTAGTCCATGAAGGAAAATGAGCTGAAAATTGAAAAAGATCTTTGTTAGATCAATATTTTCATCAATTTTACTGAAATATAGTAACAAAATGGTGAGGGAAGGTTAACGGACTTCTTCATGAAAGACTTCAAGATGCCCAAAATGTTCAAATTATTAGCAGGACACAAAACTTACAACTAAATTTGGTCATTTCTGGAAAAGATTTGATGAGTTGTGTTTAAGCAGCGTTCTAATTTTAAAGCTGCATGTGATTTAGCGACTGATACATATGAAATACTGCACTTATATTAAAAGTTGATGCGTCTCGTTGACAAGATCTTTAGAGTAATTTATGCCTTATATCACTTCGCTTCTAATGGAATCTGTGCTGATTGCCACAGGGAATCAGATTGTTTAACCGTTCTTGACATTCAATATTCATGCAAACAACGAATCTTTGATGTGCTTACCCGGCACTTTTGATTCGTACATAATTCGGTACTTATGGGTTATGTCCCCCTCCCAGGTTTTCAAATTCGTCTAAAATCAGCAAAAATGAATCAATCGTCAACAAACTTCTGGTAGACGCTTTTGAGTATATTTTCTACCCACATACAAAAATTTATGCAGATCGGACAAGCACTTTTTGCATCAGAGACAATAGCGTGAAGCGAAGCGATGTCAGCAGCTTGATCTGACTTCGTCTGTTCGACGCATTTTTGCAACTCGTGTGAGCATTGTTCTATCTCCCTCTTCGTCTCATCCGCTACTATTTGAAATCTTCCCACGGCCACTACCTAGCCACACCTTTATTAGGTTGAAAATGTCAACGTAAAGGATGTGGCTTGGTCATCATCACTTCAGTTGTCGGAAAATGACTTTGTTGACCTCAAGTGGCTTCTGCTCAGGCGATGAGGTCAGAAGTCAAATCAAGCTGCAACAACGGTTCACTTCAAGTTATCGCCCCTAATTCAAAAAGTACTTGTCCAATTTGCACAAGTTTTGGCATGTAGGCAGAAAATATTCTCAATCACGTGCACTTAAAGTTTTGTAACGATTGATTTATTTCTACGGATTTTACACAAATTTCAAAACGTGGGGGGAGATAACCCATAAGTACCCATATTTCATTAAAATTACTCAAATAATTAAAAAGTAAAGGAGGAACGATCCCTCCTAGGAGGTGTCTAGTTAAGGAATACGTCCAGGAGAGAACTACAAGCGCAAGTATATTCAAACTCCATCACAGGTGAGGGCTGCTTTTGTATGGCAGCAGAGTTAGCATGACAGAAATTTGATGATAAACTCGAATATGCCTCGCTCAATCAGAAGCTACTGCCTGCCATGTAAACACGTCGCTGTGACTGATAGTTGACGAGTTGATGACAGATTCTATTTTTAGTGATCCAATCTATCAGACACATATCTCTGAATTCAACTGATCATTTCGAAAAGTACTTCATTATTTTCATCAATCGTTGAGAAAATGATGTCTACTATTAAATGACTTCGTATTTGAAACCTACGTTTCCGATTAACTGTTAATTGTAAAGCCGATAATGAGAATATCCTGACATTGATGGATTTCAACCTCAGAAAACCTGTCAACCTGTTGATAATTTCATCACGAGTAATTTCCCACAACTTAGATAAAGTCAGTAAAACTGTCATTTAACTCCATCCATGATTGACAGTGCAACTAAGAAATGGACACAATTCTTCATTCAATGGAAGTTTCTGATCAATAACGTTCGTCGTCATCGATTAATCGGCAACAATGACGGCAGATAGCGGACAGTTTCATTCGAAAATATTCCATGGGTTCCTTATTTCGTTGCAAGCGAAGTGTGGATTCCCGAACGAAAATAATTTTCATGCCATATACAAGATCCGATGCAAATTTGATGTCAGAACAAATAGGACAATTGAAGTCGTTTATCAATAGGAAAGCAGAGCTGACGTTATTCTGAACATTACTTCAAGTTTGTCCAAAAGCGGAACAAAACTTATAAATTCTCTTGGCCAAAGAAACGGTAAGCTATGTTAAGTTATGTTGAACATTACTCCCTGCCACCACAAAGCGAAAGAAGGCCTACATGTACATGAGCCTAATGAGTGTAGATCTGCTGCTGTTTTCCGACCATTTGACGAAGAGCAAAGCTCGAAACCGGTGGGAACTGTACATAGTTTATTTTACTGACATTATACAATACAAGGAGCGTACAACAAAGAAAATGTTTTCTGAAATGATAGAAGAATGGGGAAATTTTCTTGAATAAAAATCTTTATTTTATCCTGTCAAATCATATTAGATCGGATGAAAAATATCTATTTTCTTTTGGTAGTCTGATAATATTCAAAACATAACAGCTGATACCTACCGACATGCTTAATGCAGTTATTCAAATAGTTTAGTTCTAAGCAAAGCCACTGTGATTTCTACTATTGTTAAGGTGAATATTTCTGACAGATTACGACACACACAGTTGCTTAACAAATTTTGCTATTGTCGCCATCTCCGCTTTGTCCAATTTTGTGTTGACGATCCAATTTATGTATTCACGAGTCATGTAAGAACTTTTCGCATTTGCTCGCTTTTTCAGAATGTTGTCGGAAAGATATATGATCAGTATTCCTATAAGATTAGTTTGTTTAATATAGACGTCATGGTGCCTGCCACACATGTCCTTAACAAATAGATGGATGTTTCTGAAAATAGCATTTCTTCTCGCTTGATGAGTTTTCAGATTTTGTGTTTATTTCTGTATCATAGGTTCCGCTGTTCTGCAGCGCGGCTATATTGATAATTAAAGGACCCGAACTCGTCATGCTGTTACTAACGCATCTTACGTTAGATTCGTATTCGACTACGTTAGTCATCAAAACGAGGAAGTTCGGAAGCTGAACTTGGTTTTCCTGCTGACCAACTGAAAATGCGATATACTGACATCGAAATTCGTGACTGTCAATTTGTAATTTTGCAATGTTAAAGACCTGTTCAAATCATTTAGGTTGAAAATATGTGTTTTTATGGGTAAGCGCTTTACAGCTGGTCCACTCATCCGGGGATTATGAAAAATTGATTGCGATTCAATTGCTCTTTCAATCATTTTACTGAAATGGGTACTCGGCAACAATCAATATCAATTCATTTTTGATGATCCAAGACCTAAAGACAACCTGATTTCTTCCCATATACATGAATCGAACTATGACATAAATCTGTTGTGAATAATTGGCGGAAGACATTTGTTGAGCAGATATTGGTCACCTTACAGCTGATGTCCTTGATATTCGTTGTAATTTTTCCGATGCCGATAGCACGCGAACTTCTAGGTAGGCAAATCCACACAAAATTCTCCAATTTCGGATAAGTGAGTGGCAAAGGCTCTCAGGCTTTCCTGAAAATCACACATTTTCATCATTTGGGTCTGTCTAGATGAAATCCAAAACACTGCGAGGAAACTTTGACGGGAAGGTCACTCACGCGACCTTGACTTATTCTACTATTCTTATTTTCAGAGAATTTACGATAATTCTATAGACCCTAACTTCAAAGGCCTACGTCGCATTCAAAATCGACGAAGTTGAGAAATTTCTTCTCAATTATATTATACCCAGCCATAGAAACTCCAAGTGTAATTCAATTATCGGTGTGAGAAGATTTCCGTGGGTTCACAAGACAAGAAAATATAATCAAAATACTTGAAAATCGCAATTTCAAGCATTTTTCAAAAAAGCTCTGATGCGTTCCCTTTTTCCACGGGTCATCGAAAATGCATCAAAAAAATTTTAGAAAATATTCAAAAAATCACATGAGTCGGGGAGATTGGTTTTGAATTTCAAATTATATGAAAAACTTCAAAATTGTGTTTGACTCAATCCTGACAATTTCTCGCAACAGCTGCGTGAATCATTATAGGTCGAGTGTTTTACGCTTGAAATTATCGTAGCAATCTGAAGGAACGTTTTATAGCATGGTGTTTCCGATTTTGAAAATGTGTTAAAATTACTTTGTCTTTTTTGCTGCTACTATCAAACTTAAAAGTAGAATGTACTTTGTAATAAATTGATACTGCTCATTCACAGTCAAAGCTCGTTAATTCGAACTCGGATGATTATGATTGCGACTTATTAAGTACGTGGGTCGTTCCAAAAGTAGTGCTTCCTAATTTTTATTTAAAAAAGTGAAAGAGATCCAGAGATGAGAGTAACACCATCGAAAAAAGCGTGGTTTACAAAACTAGAATTTTTTTCAGAGAGTCAACATCAACACAAGCCGACACAGGGACAAATGAAAAATCAACACAAAAAGAGACGACGAAAAATTTCGCACAGAAAATTCACTTTTCGACATAGTCAACACCACTTTCAATACACTTCCGCCATCGATGAACAAAGACCTGCATGCCTTGTTTGTAAAAAGTAGCTCCTACTGAGGCGATCCACTGTTTTACTGCTTCAGTGGTCCTAGTGGCACATTGCCTCCAATCTCGCGCATCGCGAAAAATTTCGCGTCAATACTTAGTGTCTTATAATTTATCCTTATTGACTCCCTACACAGTGCCGAGTGTATAACGCTTTCGGATTTTCAATTTCCCTGATTTTTCCCGGTTTTCCCGTTCTTTTATTAAAATTTTCCCCATCTCTTGAAATTCCTTGTACACTTCACTCATTATGTTAACGCAGATATTACTGAAAACGGTTGTCCACGAAAGGAATCCATTTCAAATTCCCATAACAAAAACCTCAGTTGAATGCGCTTTCAACGTAGACTCCCTATCTCTCTCTATATATTTTTCATTTATTCCTAAAATTTTTTTTTACTTGATATTTCATATTTATCACAACAATTTGATTGCTGATATCACCAAAAACATCAAAAATCAATGAAAATATCTATTAACATAAAAATGTTATATTCCATAAGTACATTACATTTCACAACATCTGCAATACGCTAATTGTTTCGCTAACTGATTATTATTGGATTATAAGTTTAAAAGTTGGTGGTGGAACTCTTGACATGAAAGGATAAATATGTTGCTTGATTGGAGAATATGCGCAGATATGAACATACCAAAAAAAGGCCAATATGTATGCACAACATCGTTTCTTTCCTATGGTTCATGCCATATGGAATTCAAATTTAATTGATATCTCAAAAAGTATCTACAGATTAGCCTCCTGATATACATGCCACTAATTTTTGGGAAGCAACAAAATATCGCAAATACTGTTCAACAAAAATACATGAAGACCAACACCGTGATTACGGACAAGATCATTTCAGAATAAAAACGTAGTAGCCTATTTAATCAAGGAGTGGATATCTTGGTCAATACGATCAATCTGCAACAAAAATTTTTCCTTCATGTTTTCCATCTTTGATTTATGACGCTTTCCTCTTCTTTTCATTCACAATGCCTGTTTTGACCTCTTGGTTCCGCGCTTCTTATTTATTTATTTCACGAAAAGATTTATGTGACATTTATGTCTAGGAGCGAGACTTCAAGGGCACAAGAAAAAACGCAGCAAAACAAATTCGATCGACGTCACAGGAGAGAGGCAAATGTTAGAAAATGAGAAACAAACAAAAACATAGCATCAGTGACTGAAGGCAGTACGCAGGAGTTCGGATTTCAGGGCCCTCTTGAAGGAAGGGACTGAGGGAGCCGCTTTGACACTATCCGGCTGACTGTTCCACACGCGGGCAACCGCGATCGGGAAGGCCCTGGCACCGACAGTCTTCAGGCGGGAGGTTGGGACAAGCAGCTGGTCACCTGAGGCCGAGCGGAGACTTTTACGGGAAGGGATGGAGGACACACGATGCAAGAGGGACGACAAGTATGAAGGGGCTCCTCCCCGACAGCACTTGAACGCGAATACCGCCACGCGGAAGGTGATGCGATGGCGGATCGGGAGCCACTGCAGCGACTGGAGAAGCGGAGTGATGTGGTCACAGGAGCGGGCACGAAACAAGATCCGTGCTCCGGCATTCATCACGAATTGCATTCTGGAGAGGGAGTTATCAGGGAGGCCATACAGCAGACTGCAGCAGTAATCAAGTCTGGAGAGCACTAGGGAGACCACGAGGGTGTTCAGGACAGATCTGGGAAGGAAGCTATGTATGGTTCGGAGCTGACGGAGAGTCGAGAAGCACTTGGAGACGATATTCGAAATCTGGGGTTGCATTGATAAGCAGGGGTCGAGAAGCACACCAAGATTGCGGACTACGGTTGATGGACTGATCACACTCTCTTAGTTGATGGCGGTGGGAGTCAGTAGGGCAAGGTGACGACGTCTTTTGGAGGTGAGCCACATGACTTCTGTCTTGCTGATGTTGAGCACAAGGCGATTACTTTACCAGCCAGCGGTGGACCTCCGCGAGGCAGTCGCTCATCTTGGAGGAGAGATCGAGAGCCTGACAGGGTGGGCAGGACGCGTAGATCTGGATGTCGTCAGCATACAGACGGAGGGAGAAGCCATGGGAGGCGATGATGTTGGGAAGGTCTGAGGTGTGAAGCAGGAAAAGGATTGGACCAAGGACGGATCCTTGAGGGACCCCCTGCGACGATGTGGCTGAGGATGAGGTGGAGGACTCACACACCACAGTCTGACTACGGTCGCGCAGAAATGAAGCGAACCACAACAGGACATCCCCACTCAGGCCGAAAGTCAACTCAATGCGACGGAGGAGGATGTCGTGGTGAACGCAGTCGAAGGCAGAGGAGAGGTCAAGGAGGGCGATGAGGCACAAGTCACCACTGTCGATGGACGAGAGAAGATCGGACGTCACCTTCAAGAGGGCGGTTTCGGTGGAGTGCAGGGACCGGTGCGCTGACTGGAGATCGGGAAGGAGGCTGTGGGCATTTAGGTGACTCAGAAGCTGACGCGCCACCACACGCTCAAGGACCTTGGAGTGTGCACAGCTTGGAGATATGGCGGTAGGAAGAGACGTCAGTGGGGTCAGTGTTGCCTTTCTTCAGGATCGGGTTGATGATTGCTTCCTTCCAGTATGTTGGGAAAGATCCGGATGATATGGACGTGTTGAATAGGTGAGCGATGAAGGGGGCCAGGATATCGATGTTCAGCTTAAGAAGTTCAGCCGGCAAACAGTCACGAGAGCTGCGTTTGTTCGGGAGGCGTGAAACAATCTCGACGACGTCATAGTCAGTGAGCAGCTGAAACAGGGAGGGAGCAGGTCGGTGGGGCATTGGGGAAATCAGGAGGTTCGCTGTTTTGTCATGAATGACATTGACCTTCTCGGAGGAGTCCCGCTGGAAGGACTCGGCGCAGATGTTCGCGTTGGGATTGCTGTGAGCGCGGTCCATCAGTGTGTTGATGGAGTTCCACATCAGACGGGGATGCCATTTCTCCGAGTCTGTCTTCTGTTTCCAGAATGCCTCAAGCTTTTGAAGTGTCAGCTTCTTGTATGATCGTCGGACGACTTTGAGGTCAGCAGAGGCGGAGGCTGCTGCAGCAGGATCGGAGATGTTGAGACGCTTGATGCCGCTTTAGCGTCTTGCGGTCGTTGTCAAACCAGGGATATGATACTCGAGGGCGACAGCGCACAGTCTTGTGAGGGACAACGAAGTCAAGGGCACTAGTGACCTCGTCATCGAAGAGATCAGCAAGATGATTGACGTCAACGTCAGAGGGCAGGGAGGAACACAGAGTAGAGGTGAGGAGAGCAGATTGCAGAGCCTGATTGTCCAGAGATTTCCATGGGCGTGTGGTGATGTTGCGGTAGACAGGTGGAGGGCGAGGTAGGGATGTAGACCACTTAATCAGGCGATGATCTGACAATCCAGGGTCAAGTACATCGACAGCTGGGGAAGGGAGACGCGACGATGTCGAGAGTTCCGCCTTTATCATGGGTAGGACCTGTCACTCGGCAGTCTAAGCCGTAGGCGTGGAACAGGCTGAGAAGAGACTTTGAGTGGGGGTCGTCAGCCTTCTCTAAGTGGATGTTGAGGTCACCTACTTTATGAGAAGGGGCTCATTGAAGGTGATGAAGAAGTCTAGCACGTTGGAGAGTTCGGTGAAAAACTGCGATGTGATGGGGCCAGTACGATAGATGGAAATAACGATGGCAGACGTAGACTTGGATGTGATACGGACGCAAAGAGATTCGAATGTCACTGGGCTGGGAGAGGTGAGTCTGGTGATCTTCGCAGTACTATGGGTAGACGCGACCACAATGCCACCGTGGTTCGTGTGGAGGGAAGCCGCGCGCTTTCTGGGACGTGGGCGGTCAAGCACTGTCAGGCCAGCTGATCGCAGAAGCTGCAGGCTAACAGAATCCGAGTCATGCCAAGTCTCCACAAGGAAGAGAACATGAATGGACTGGCCGCGCAGTAGATCGATTACGTCATCCACCTTGCTGGTTAGGGAACGCACATTGAGGAGGTCGAGTGTGAGGGAATGTAGGGTCGTCGGCGTAGAGTGTCGGTCGGCACGAGACGCAGGCTGCGAGGGATGGTGGGCAGGGGAGCGGCGCAGTCGGCGGTCTTGACAAGGTTCCTGTGAGCGTGAATCGGGCATGCGGACGGATGCGCAGCGGGGCTTCTCAGTAAACGAAGGTACCACAGCTTTCGCCTCGTAGTGCGAGAAATGGGGAATGCTGGGGAGCGCAGATAGAGGAGTTGGTCTCGCGTGTAGGACAAATGCGCCGAAGCCATGTGTAGGGAAGATAAGTGACACAGGATAGCAGTGCGTGGTTGAAAAAAAACAGCAATTTGAGCAGAGCAGCTCAAAGCTCGAGGAGTAGGGATAGGAATGTGCGAGAAAACGAATAGTAGAGTAGACGAGGAGTCCAACGATGTAAAAAAATAAGGTGATGGAAGAACGCTGAGATGAGTGACGACAATGAAAAGTTTCGCTGCAAACGCCAGCACGAGACGGACAACCGCCTCCTGCGGACGCTAGTGAACGAATTCTTCCTTTCTAGTTTCTCGATATCGCGCAGCGGAATTTCAAGAAGACAAAATCAGTTTCTTGGATACGTTAAAATTACGACCATCTCCGTCATGCAAAGCGCGTGTATGATCTTTGACTATTCTTTGAGTAATAAGAGAATTAGTTCTCTTTTTGATTCCCATCTCTTTATTGACCTAGGAACCTCTTACCACCAACGCTGTCCATAGCTCAAACAGAATGATTCGCACGAGTCGTTCAAGCTCAGGAGAAGAATTATCTTTTTAAAAGCAATGGAGTAAGTAGTCATCAAGTCCGTTTCTTCTTTGGTCGAACATCTGCAAGAAGGACTTCATGGGATTGTTTGATGTCAGAAATATGCATTGATTCTTGATGCGATCTGCCTCGAATTCAGTGACCAATGTTTTGTCCATCAGTTCATCCAAAGTTTTATCTAATGATATCAATTTTCGTTTGCTAGCTGAGACCATAATCAACGGATCCAAGCAAGATTTCTCCTCGAAGAATGGATATTTGGAAGGCACCAAAACAGCGTTGAAGAATTCCAGACACATTGAAGAAAATTCTTCCCTATGTATATCCGCTCAGCCTGCTGATCTTGCGGCTGATATCGCTGCAAAGATGATGTCAATTGATTTCAGTTCCACGAAATTTTTCAGTCATGGGAAGCTTCAGCTTTTTGCACTGTTGACAGGTTTCCATAACATATGGCTTGATAAACCGATTCGACAGCGAATTTATTATGTTCTCTCAGGGATTCAAGCAGGAATGGAGCAACGGGCTTGTCGTCTTGAAATTTCTTCATGAAGACCTCAAATTCCTTGGTTATTGTGACGAAAAGACACAATTTGGCCTTTAGGAGAGGATCATTCAGCATTTCCTTCATGTTCTTGTAGGACGACGAGTCAGGTTGCTTCTTGGTGTTTTCGACATATCGTCGCAAGTTTGGCAATCGTTCGATGATCACTTCCACAACTGCTGCGTTCTCAATCCATCGAGTCGCACAATACTTGGGTGGTATGTGTGGGTCATTGCGAAATGTCAATAATCTCCTCAACGAGACGGAAGAAACTTCCCAACAACTTCGCAGGAATTTCATCACCTCAATGTATTTGCATCCAGTTAGCAGAGCACCGTCGATGATGTGTAGGGAGCAAATTCCTACATTTGTCCAAAACTTGTCACCATGTTCACGAGATTCTTCAAACGGACGGTGTATTTCGATATTGATATTTGGACGACCATTACCACCTGCAGGAGTTAAGAATTGTCTAGGCAATCGACCTCTCACTCAAGAGCTTTGTGCAACTCAGATGTAGAAGCGTGTCCAAGAAATTCAGAAGTCAAGTATCTCGTCATTGCCCTGTCTTCAATCCAATATCTACCGAGAACATCCATTATTCCGCGATGCATCTACTTTAGTCACGCAGCATTTCAGATCGTGTCATCTGAGTCCTAATCAGCCATGTACTGTATATGAACGCGCAAGGCGTGGGAGTACTGTACCTGCAGAATGATATCCAAAGTCAACTCGCCCATTGAGACAGACGAAGAACGATCTACCTCAAGCTCACATCAACGACATGAGTCAGATGAGAAAGCGAAGCACCCGTCCTAATGCCGGGGATTCAGCCTTCCTCGGCTGAGTATACACATTCCGTCCGGACATTTTCAAACCAGCTTTCCTCACCCAGCAGAGTGGATCTGGATGCAGCTTCAGAGAAAAGCGCAGCAGGAAATTAAGAAAGCACTTGAAAGCAACTGGCCTCCTTGTTTGAAAACAGTACAAATTACTGAAATTTAATTAAGCAGACGGACAATGCTTCAAAATTGAAATTTTAAATACTTGACCATACTTTTCTGGCGAATTAGGACTAATTGATCAAATCTTCAAACGATATGAAAAGTGATGTTTATATCAAAAAGATGGAAAATATGGAATTTCTACTTTTTCTGTTTATACAGTGAGCCATTTTGTTAATGTTGTTATCGGTCATAAATTTATCTTATCTTTACTGCTCCCAATTTCAAAATTGCCTAATTTTTCCTGGTTTTCTTCCGGTTTTCAAGAAACCAATTTTTCCCTGATTTTTCCCACGTTATACACCCTGAGTAAACACATATTTTTAGCACACACCAAATATTCCTTATCTGTCCAGATACTAACCAGATATAAGTCTGATCTGACGTATTCCTATTATAGGTCCTTTAATTGGACGCACACTATCGAGACATATCCGTAATCTATTGTTGGATGCTGAGTTGAAAAGAAGCCAACCTAGGAGTTTTCTCCCTAATGGAATATGTGCAAATCACAGCCCTTTGATTCAGAAGTCATTAAGTATTTAGTCAGTGTATTTAGAATACTAGACCTTGTGTGAACTCCACATGTCATTATTCCAATAAAAGTTGCATAAAAGCTTTATAATACCAAGATCAATTTTTTGCATCGATAAATAATCCATGAAAAGATATGTAGATAGTTCGTCAAGATGTATGTAAATCTATAAAAGTGCATGTCAATACAAGCAGTTCGTTCAGCAACTGGGTCTTCGTGTGCTGCGATATCGGCGTGGCGCTCCAACGCAGCCCTCACAATTTGTTCAGATATATACTTTTGTCTCTGGTCTAACCTGTGCGAATACGATCTCAGTTCCTCCAGTTGTTCGTCAGACTTTAAGGATTGGCGCTGAGCTTCCTCTAAAACTTTGTGCAATCTATCATTTTCCTTCAATTTGCGCGCTACAGCTTCTTCATTTGCCCTCGTCAATGCATCTGATTTCTGCTTCTTATATCATTTTTCTTCATCCTTTCAATTTCGATTCTTAACTTTTCTCTCCTCTAATGCCTCTACCTTCTCAGCCTCCTCTTTTTGACGCCTTTCGTGTATTTAGAATAAGCTGTCGCGACGCTTCGGCTCAACTCATGAGTAACAGGGATGGTAAAATTGCTCCACTCCTTACTCATCGAAATGCTCCGGTCGATCAATGAAAGCGATGATAGAAAAATATATCGCTAAACGTCGATTTTTCATAAACTTACCTTAACAAATTATTTAAAGCTAATCGCAAAAACAAGTGGAAAGCATGAAAGATAAAATTGGATATCGAATTTGGTGACAGATATTGATACGATGAGATTGATTTGAACAAAACATGAAACTTCGAGATTCCTTACGAAACCTGAAATGATATAATCGTCTACAAATCCAAACAAGCACTGTTTATCGTGAAATTCGTGATTTACATCATAGAAGAAAAAGTCTACCTTCTAATTTGAATTCCTCTAGTAAAAGGCTATTAATCAATGGGCACTGCTGGTGCTTATAATAAATGAATCCAAGACGAAATCTAACCAGTTGATCGAATCAATTAAGCCCAAAGGTCTACATCAAATAGGTCTAACCCAGTGGTTCCAAGACTATGGGTCGCGAAAAGTTATACAATTACGCATTAGCTTCGATTGTCGCTGTCTATCGAGATAGTTCAAGACTCAGACTTTCAATCCCACACCGATTGATTTATCAAACAGTAGGTTCTTTTCACGAGCTTAACCAATCAGAGTTGGTCATTCTCTCAAGATATTCATTCGCAATCGTAAAAAGGAAAAATCTGTTTTCATCCATTCATAGAGAACGCACTTTAGCAACAATGAGCGAGCCGATAACAGTTACTACTTCGAGGCTTCGTGTCAGCCAATGAAGACAAGAAACAGGTTCATACTTCTTACAGGCCTTACTGAAAATGCAATTTGAAATAAATTTGTTTCTTTCACTAATGCTTTTGCCCAGTAAAGTTAAGTGGGTCGCCATAAGCTGGGTCATAAATAGTGGGTCGCGACTCTAGAAAGTTTGGGAACCACTGGTCTAACCTATGGTGAATTAACCACATAACGCTAAGTGACATCCTCTGACTACAATAATTTAGAACTTTGTAATAATTTTGTTAGGAATAGAAATTGTCGAATTGTAGATTTTGTTTTGTCAGAAATAGGATAAATATCAAGAAGACCTCTAAATATCACAAATTTGTCATTACAAAAAATTCGCGAATTGACACTCCCATTTCGCGTCAGAGGCTCTCATTTCGAGTAATACGCGAATTCGCGTCACCACTAGAACCACTGCTCCTCGATTCAGCAATTCACGACTGACAGCCACACGTTGATCTTTGTTTTCCTGTGTAAGCATGCGTGCAGCCCATCTGGTGCAAACTTTGCTGTATGTTCGACAGCATCATTTCTACTGCCACAACACCAACATCCAAAACAGCTCCCATTTGTGCCAGCGTAATCCTTCTATCCTCGCGAATGAGCTGGTCGAGGCGTTCTGCGTTTTTGTCGTTGTTGACTGTGCAATGTCGTCCAGAACGAGGTCTATCGCACACGTCTGTATCGCCACTTAGGAATCAACGAACCCATCTTCTCAATGAGGTCACGTCAACTGCCTCAGGTCCGTAAACGTTGACGCGGCACCGATGATTGTCAATTGGTGAAACGTTTTCTGCGTTTAAGAATTCAATGACACACCTCTGCTTTTGACGAACGTCCATGACGAGATGATTCCAAAGACTTAAATGAATCACGCTTACTCTTTCTTGCTTCTTAAGAATCGATTGTCTTCGTAGCGTATCACGAATAAATAATGTAGTGCTCCTGCAATCGATCGATTCGATTTCATCAGCCTTTCCGACACACACAGCATCAGTTGATTTGATTTCATCAGCATTTTCGATGCGCACGCAGGAAAGTCTGGCGGTCACATAACTTGATTCCTGTGTTTATGATGTCGGTGTGGGAAAAATAGACATGAACAATGCCTGGTCATGACAGTGAGTTTGAATAGTATCACAGACAGTCCGATAAAAAGTGAGAACAAAATAGAAAAGCAAGTCAAAATTTTTCGTCGTCTTTTTGTGTTGACTGTTTTCATTTGTCTCGGTGTTGGCTTATGTTGATGTTGACTCTCTGAAAAAAAAGATTCTAGTATAACAAACCACGTTTGTTTCGATAGGCCTAGTGTTGCTCTCATCTCAGGATCTCTTTCAATTTTTTTAATAAAAATCAGGAGGCATTATTTTCGGAACGACCCACTTAAATCCCGGACATCCACTCAATCTCCTCTGTTATCAATAATATCTTTTCACTACAGCTCGTTAATTAAGGTCTCTTGATTTGACGTGCATTGAGCTTTGATTGCTTTTAAAGCTTTGAGTGCATTTATAAAATGATGAATGTTAAAACACGTTTCGCTTAGTTTTCATGCATTTTTTTGAAAGTCAGTCAAGTCATCAAGTCTGCAAGTTCTCCAAGGCTGTGAGTCACATTCAGAAATTGGGTGTTTGAGGAGGAACTAGTTGCATGAGTAGATGATGGAGAAGGCGAAATTCCGATTTGAAGTTGATAAATGTCCACACTACAAAGAATAATGGTCAATGGAAACAGGATTCGTCCGATCATGAAGTTGTGACTTATCGAAATGATGGACCATATTCCACCCAATAACACATCTCTTGCTCCCTCGAAGCTTCAACAGTTACGATAGAATTACAATCGACGAATGTATTCATTCTGTTTGTATTTTTTTCGATCCATGGTGTGCGTTCCTCAAAATCTTTCATCACGCTTTTGCTTGAGTGACAAGGAGATAGCATTAATAAGGTCGACCATACAAGTGGGCCTAAATACGTAAATTTAAAATGGCACATCAATACATTAATTGGAACGAGTGGATGGCGTTGCGAAGACATTAGTTTCACTGCAAGCATGCGAGCAGTTGTTCGTAGGGGAGGCCGCGTAAAGGCTGTCTTCTTCTCCCCAATATGCTAGCTGAAACGAAGTTTCAAATTTGAGCGACGGCAAATGGCAAACGATAGAAGAAGAAGTACATTGATTAATTACTTTCATGTCACCATTCAAGCACGAAATAATAATTTCCGAAGAGAGTAATGTGATTTCCGTGACAATTGGCCATGCTATCTAGATAATCCCTAAAATTAACTAGTTTCCCTGTTGTAATGAAGTTTCAATGATCAAGTAGTGTCACGCGTTAATGTGCAGAATGGGTCTGCTTTGTGATACAAAAGTGTATACCGAATATGCACTATGAATGTAATGGACGTCAGAAGTTGACACTTGTCAGCATAGATTCTAGATTTTATGTACCTTCTTATGAATACAAAAGCGGAATTTCTTATATTTCATTTTCATCGAATTATTCTTTTTTTACACATGTACAGTCAAAACTGTCCTGGAAGAGAAGAGATCAAGATGTATAAAACAAAATGAAATAGGGCCTAGAGAATGAATACAAATTTCACTAAGGATGATGACCGATAGGTGAACACACAGCACACGGAATGATGTTATTGAACCAAGTGAAGAATTCACATACATCTTATCCAAAGAAATATACAAATGATACAGGAGACATTTCTTTGCAACCAGCCACGACAAAGACCCGTGTGATGGTATCAGAGGGACAGTAAGGCGACTCATAGCAATTCTCAAAGCAGTTTTTAAGCAGCGAGGGATCACACATCCGGAATAGGATAAAGAATAGTCACCTGATTATCAAAAAAGATAACTCTACAACTTCTGTTTATTGTCTTTTAATTTTCATCTTCATGGAATCAAAAGAAGTAAAAATTTCACCAAAGTAAAGGTCGTGGCTCTTATTCATAGCATGAGATCGCTTTAGTGCTCAGACCCTGTCAAGCGTCATGGTTTTAAGATCTTCAAACAATTGAAGAAGATCATATGCATAATGGACCAATGGGGATAAGGTACAGCCCCACCTTAGAAGTACTAATTGAGTCAGAAATGGAGTAGTGGAGGTTTTCCCACACAGATCCCGTCAAGTTTAGCTTTAAAGTAGCCCTAGGGATAGTCAAGAATTTGACAAGTTACGACCATTTAATGTCTGCCGGTGGGAACGTGTCACCTAGCCGATTAAGGTCAAATCATTGGCTATATTTAATAGGCTACATGTCAAATTATGAAAGCTATGTTCAGTATGTAAGACTCGCTCTGAAGATGTCCTAGCTTCAATAATGAACATAAACCCAATATTGCGTCATGAACCTAGCATTTTAGTGAAGATAAAAATTACTCAACAAACATTCGGGTCCTAGTCAACTACTTTGAGGAACAATGTCCTGGAAGAATAATGCCAAGTCTCCCGACATTCATATAAGTCCAATGAAGGTTATTGAATTCAAGAACCAGCATTAGTGAGATCCATAGAGCTTTCAAAAGCTATCCTAGCTATGAAACAGATGGCTAGATTTGATATGGATTAGATAATGCTTTAAAAGAAATGCTCTATGTTAAAATAAATACAACAACAATTTCATTACAATGTACAACTTTTAAATTTGATAGCAGCAGCACAAAAAGGACAAAGCAATTTTACCACATTTTCAAATTCGGAAAAATTATACTTCTGAAAGAAAAAAGTTCCCTCTGATTGCAGTTTCAGATAGATATTATCAAGGAAAAAGACTCGACCAATCAGAACTGAAGCACCTGTTCAGGACTGTCTCGAAGATGTTAAAATTTTGAAGTTCTTCATATAGCTTGAAATTCAAAAAACCACTTTCCCCCTCTGACTCCCCGTGACTTAATAAATATGTTCAACTATTGGAAATCTTCGGAACTCACAGGAATCTTCTCTTAGCGACAAAGTTATGAATTTCACTTGGAACATCTATGGCTGGATCGATAAACATGTAGTTCAAGAATAATTTTCCTCAACTTCACTGCGAAATCGGTGACTTGGGTTGTCAAAAATGCACAGGAATTTTCATAATTTTTCTTTTCAAAAAAAAGAATGTCAAAATAAGTCAAGTTCGCGCAAGTGATCTTCCCGGCTAAGTTTTTTCGTAATATTTTTGATTTCATCTAGACGGACCCGAATGATGAAAATTTCCGAAATTTGGCGATTTTGGGAGGAATGACCAAATCACAAATTATTGAAAGGAGGCGTAACCCAAAACTTGAGACAAATTCAAAAGACGGTTATCTCGGCGAATGAAGCTTGGAAGGTCGATTTGTTTTACTGACAACATCAGCCATTTTGCTATCATATTTATGTGGATCAAGAGTATATCACTGATCGCAAAATTCAACACGAAGTGCAACATGTTATTGCCGCTTACCACGGACGTGTAATTTTTAGATGCCCCGGAGATTACTGCATTCATACTCCTCTTCTTCGTACAAGAATTATTTCCCATAAACCAGGCACAGCAAATTGTCAGTTGGACAGTCCTTCAAACTGTTCAATCTCTGAAAGCGAAAGTAAATTGAGCAGTGACTTTAAGCATTGAATGACGTCTTAAACATGATGAAATAGATGAGCACAGACTGGCGACAGTTGATTGGAACTATTTCACAAACCATGTCTGGTATTGCTAAAGTACGACGAAAATTAACGTTGATAAGACCGGGAGCACTTATTGCCTACAAATTTTGTGACTTGTAGTTTTGACGCAGTTAGAACCTTCTGCCAAGATATGATAACATTCGGCGCGTGTTCGCATGCATAGCATCTCTTTGAGGAAGGAAAAACGGCGATTGCATTTAGCTGGTGACATCACGCCGCTGTTCGGCTGACGATGTGGTGAGAAAGCGCCTCGTGTAAACCATAATGAGCTTGGTCGCCAGAGTTTTTTTTAAATTCATGTCCTAGTGTCAACCGCGATACGACCCTATGACGATATGTTTGAGAGGTTGTATTTCTTTCATATGTGACGCACTTTGCTGCGTTGAATTGTTTCTGCAGCACGTCTTGAGTTGAAGGTGGACTGTCTCCGCCTCTTGACCTCTACTGGCTGGACTGTCCTTCTTTCAAATGGCTGAGGTACATTTCAGTCAATAGCGACTCCATTCTTTTGATAGATGCTATTTCTTTACTATGAATTTTTTATTTTTGAGGCTGTGCATTAGGGTGGTTCAAAAATTCGAAAATTGGAAAAGTCAGGGTGCACGTCGCTAAAAGTATTCCTTTTGGTAAGAAAATTGTACATGTGGAGTTTTAGCTCGATTCGTCAAGGTTTAGGGGTCGCCCAGAGAGGTCAAAGTGAGGTCATATGTGCGTATAGCCTCAAAATAGTGAAATGGTCAAAATAGCCTCTGACGTCATCAAATGACCTTTTTGACCTCATGACATGATAGATAGCGTTCACATTAATGAACCTAAATGATCTTTGATAGGCTATACATGTGGCTTATCTAGAAACTGCATGTAATTTGAAATTTTGATATCTTGATTTTGATATTTTAGAACCAAAGTTTTCTATTATCAAAAATTAAAAATAGAAGTCGAAAACTTAAAAAAACGCGCAAAATGGATAAAAATGAAAACACGCTTACACGCGCAAATTGTCAAAAAAACGCGCGCGCGTGTAAACACGCGCGAATCGCAACACTGGCTTGAGCGTCCAGGATTTAGCGGTCGAAACGCGATCGTCCTAACCACGTTTCCATTGATGACCTCGCAATAGATAAAGAGAAATTTAGCAGAGCTGCTTTACAGTTGTTTCACTAGCGCATTTCGCAGATATACTTGCGTCAGTGGGTAGGTCTATTTGAAACATCAGAAAGAAGAAACATCACTTAAGGCAAAA
>CAJQUW010012511.1:0-7500 GCA_907163375.1 Prostheceraeus crozeri | reverse complement strand
TCTTCATTTAGTTTATGATAGATTGATTTAGATGATAAATAATTGTGATTTTTAGTTTAAGAAGATAGATATGTACTTTGAAAAGTTGAAGCTTGGTACTTTTCGGTCGCTGTCACGTGTTGTAGGCTAGTTCAGGCCTTTTTGTAGTTCAATTTTTTTTCGGTCCGGGCATTGTAGTGAACAGCTACTTCAGATTGTGTGCATTAATTTATGATTATTGTATTTTTGACAGCTTCTAGACCCAACAGCTCTGCCTGTTTGTGATGATTTGTGTTTTGATCTCACTTTTTCCATTATCTTGGCCAGAAACGCTCTCTACTGGATCGATCGTAGTATCAGTATTTACACATACAAAAAGAGGGTCTTAATTGTCTGCTGTGTGTCATTAGATTTGCTCAGTTCTTTGTATGTCATCACAATCAAGTATCATATGCTGGCAGACCGTAAAGTCTTTAGTGTGTCATATCGGACGGTATGATATCCTCATAATGCGTCGATGCTCTATTGTGCTATATATCTGTGCATACTTATTCTTGTATTGGATAATATGAACATTTGGGTGTCGAGATCAATCTTGACGCTAGCATGAAGAGTTCCTGTTGCAATCAGACTTTTAGGTAGCAGCGTGGATAAACTCGAATAGCTGGAATAGCTGGTTGCTATTTGTTCTATAAAAGAGACGAGGATAGGTTAACGTCATAATGCGCGCTTCGAAAGTGTTTTAGTTAGTTCGCGTTGAAACGATCATGGGCGTGGTGCTTCGCTGGGTTCTTTGTCTGATCTTGCATGCCGTCTGTTAGTCTAATTCGAGACGTGGATTCTATTCTCGTTGCCGGGCAAAGCCATTTTTCATGGTTGTGGCAAGTCAGCAGGTCCTGCATTTGGTAAATATCATTTCGACTCGTGTAAGCGGATGGCATTGAATCATTAGATCGATTGTTCGAGTGTTTTCTTCGCCTGGAAGCGCGGCTGCTATTTTTTTACGTGTTATGTAGCGGTATTTGTGATAATGGGAATAATCTAGTGAAATGTCGCAATCCAGAATTTTTACATTTGATAGGTTGCGATTGGATCCTGTATAACGCTGATAAAGGTTTTGTGATCAACTATAGGAATAGTTTCATTCCTCTAAGGTGAATTGCTTGTTGTTTTTGGCGTCCGCATTCGTGCAATACAGTATGTTGATATGGAAAATCTGATGCACGCTCGCAGTGCTATGCAATAAATGAAATTGTAGAAGCTTTGTCAATTGGGCAACACGAGATAAGTTTTCAACAAGTTGAAGACGGCGATTGACTGGATGTAATAACACATAATCATTCTATCGAATATTATTCTGTGACATAGTAAAATTGCTACTTTACTGTTAAAAGTTATATAAAATTTATTGCCTATGCCTGTGTGTTAATGATGATTGATCATGTGTATGTTATTTTCTATCAAATTTGTTGACATGCACAGATTTTCATCTAATGTATAACTGTTCATGGTGATAAACTAGGTGATGTAGTCTGGTGGGGCGGATCATCGTTTGAATGTGCATTCAAATGTGTTTTTTAATTAACAAATTCATTTGAAGTACGCTATGCTGGCATATGATAGCATGCCTGCTGTCAAATGTTGACAATAGATTTTGTTGATGAATGGAGGTGTATATTTCCAGAATTTTATATTAAAATGAAGATTACAAGTAAACTACACATGTGGTCTGGTGCGCTGATGCGGCTAAGGATGTGTAGTATATCCATAGATCAGAAAGCTCTACATGATATCTAAAATCATGTCATATTTCTGCACGTTGTTTCAATACCTACATCAGTGTCCACACATGCTTAATGCCTATGCGTCAAATTAGTTGAACTATAATACTGTAATAATATTTTTGCTATTCATAGGTTCAAAGAGAAGAATGCAGCAATGTCTAACAGAGATACGTCAGCTCGTCTGTGTCTTTTTGTGTGTAGACACCTTACAGCGGAATGTCATGACCTGTCGGAATTTTAGACCCGTGTTGCTTCGCATACTAATTAGCGAGAGCAATAATGCTGCATACTAGGAAGAAATTATTAAGAAATTCCGTGGTTTGGTGCTAGCCGATCTGTTACCACTGTGTGAAGAAGCATGGGTCAGTCTGAAGTAAAAATAAGAATGTTCAGCGCATATAGAGAGTTGGTCATCCAATTTAAGGAGGCCAGATGTCGGCCTAGCACATGCTTATATGATGAATGTCTGATTATGTACTGTCTCCGAAGAAGAAGAAAATAAGGATGCTTCAACACGTATAGGAGTATCTCCAGAGTGTCAGGATGGTCTCACGTATGCAACGAGATGGTATCTCGTCCGAATGGCACACAATACAGCTGAGTCTCAATCTTGTGCCAGTGAGCTCATCAGCTGTATGATTGTACTTCTCCTTAGATCAGAGGTTAATCCGATATACTGCTGGTCAGCAACGCAAGAGGAATTGGCTGGCTCAGGGAGCTGTTGACTCAACGTATGACAGATCGTATCAAACTGCATCGATACCTCTACTAGATCAGAAGGAGCGTCGTGAATACTGCCTGCAGATTAGCAAGAGGAAGTCATGCTGCGCTAGTCGCGTTTTGAAGCTCAACGAGTGACAGACGTATCACTCCGATACCTCTCTCGATCAGTAAGGATCGTTGTGAAATACTGCTAGCTGACGCATAAGTGAAGATTACGGCTGGCAGTCGCGTTTCTCATGAACGATGGCCAGGATCGTATCAACTCACAACATTCTCTTTAGAATCAGAAGGACGTTGTGAATACTGTGCGCTGGATGCATTGAGATACGGCTGGAGGATACGTTGACTCTCAACGTCTAGATCGATCAACTCACAACACCTCTCTAGTAAGTCAAGTAAGACGTGTGAATTACTGCTGCTAGATGCAAGTGATGGAAACGGCTGGACAGCGCGCTGATCTCAACGGATGTCCAGATCGATCAACTCACTGACTATTCTCCTTAGATCGGAGAACATGGTGTAATACTGTCTGTCTAGATGCAAGACGGACTGCGGTTATTGTGCTCTGACTCATGCGTGCTCAGATTTCGATTCAACCACGCGTACCGCTCTCCGTATGATCAGAATAGGACGTGTGATACTGCTGCGTATGCAGGTGTGTATGTCGTGCTGGTATGTAGCGTGACCCTCACGATGCCAGATCGATCGAATACCTCACGTACCTCTCTCTAGATCAGGTGGTGTGATATCTGCTGCAGATGCGCAAGAGGATACGTGGTGGCAGGAGCGCTCTGATCTCAACGATGCTCAGATTCGATCACTACTCATCTCTGATTACCTCTCCTTAGTGATTCAGCGAGAACGTATGTGAATACTGCTGCAGATGGCAAGAGCGAAGGTTGTCTGTGTAGTAGCGCTGACTAACGATGGCCAGATCGGTCTAACTCAGCAACACTGCTCTCCTGATGATCTAGAAGACGTTGTGAATACTGCTGCGCAGGAGCAAGGAGAGAACGGCTAGCAGTAGCGTTGATTCTGCAGCGATTGCCTGATCGATCAACTCGTTAGATACCTCTCTTAGATCATGAAGGGTCGTGTGAATATGCTGCAGATGCAAGATGAAGGTCTTAGTAGCTGGCTCTCTGTACTAACGATTGCAGATCTCGATCTGTACTCACGATATCTCTCTAGCCTTTAGATGCTGACAGGTTTTCGTGTGATATGCTGCAGATTGCAGGAGGTAGCAGGTGGCATTGGAGCGCTGATCTCAACGATGCGTTATCGATCAAGTCACGATATCCTCTCCTAGATCAGGAGGTAAGAGAATACTACAGCAGATGCGAAGTAGGAACGGTCTGGCGTAGTGTGTTGAGATGCGCCTGAGCTCAACGCTGTCCATGATCGATTCATATCATGTGATACTCTCTCTAGATCAGATAGGATCGTGGTGAATCTCTGCTGCAGGGGGGTGGGGGGGGGGGGGGGGGGGGGGCACCGTGGGCAAAGAGGAACGGCTGGGTTGTAGCGCTGACTCAACGAGCCAGATCGATCAACTCACAACACCTCTCCTAGATCAGAAGGGACGTGGAATACTGCTGCAGACGCAAGAGGAACGGATAGTAGTGGCTCTGATCACCGATGCCAGATTCGTTCAACTCACGCTACCTCTCCTAGATCGAAGAACGTGTGAAATTATACTGCTGCAAGATGCAAGAAGGAACGCCTGGAATTGCACTAATTCAGCGATGCCAGAGCCATCAGATGATGCTACCTCTCCTAGATCAGATGGTGGTGAATACTGCTGCAGATGCAAGATGAACTTGGTGGCAAGTAGCGTTGATCAGCGATGCCAGATCGTCAACTCACGATACCTTCTCCTACATAGGAGGTGTGATACTGCTGCAGATGCAAAAGGAAGAGCTGGGTTAGTAGCGTTGACTCAACGATGCAGAGCATCAGATGATGCTACCTCTTTAGATCAGGAGATATTCGAATACTGCTGCAGATGCAAAGAGGAACACGGCTGGTTAGTAGCGTTGACCTCAAACGATGCCAGGAGCCATCAAATGTTGTTCCTCTACTAGATCAGGAGGAAATTCGAATACTGCTGCCAGATGCAGAGGAACGCTTATGGTAGTAGCGTTGACTCAATGATTGCTGCCAGAGCATCAGTCGATGAGACTTCTTCTAGATCAGGAGATATCCGAATACTGCTCCAGACGCATGAAAGAACGGCTGGCTAGTAGCGTTGGACTCAGCGATGCCAGGTCGATCAGTTGAATGGTACCTTTCTTTTACATAAGGAGGATATCTAAATTACTGCCTCCAGAAGCAAGAGGAACGGCTGGCAGTAGCGTTGAACTCAAACGATGCCAGATCGATCTACTCACGATACCTCTCCTAGAATCCGAAGGACGTTAGTGAATACTGCTGCCTGATGCAAGAGGAACGGTGGGCAGTAGCGTTGACTCAGCGATGCCCAGGTCGATCAGATGATGGTACCTCTATGTTACATCAGGAGGATATCCGAATACGGCTGCAGTATGCCAGAGGAAAACGGCTGGCAGGTAGCGGTGACTCAACGATGCCAGATCGATCAACTCACGATAACCTCTCCTAGATCCGGCGAACGTGTGAATACTGCTGCAGATGCAAGAGAGGACGAGCTAGTAGTGGCTCGAGGACTCACGATGCCAGATCGATCAACTCACGATACCTCTCCTTAGATAGGAGAACGTGTGAATACTGCTGCAGGATGCAAGAGGAACGGCTAGCCGTAGCGTTGACTCAACGATGCCAGATCGATCCAACTCCACATCACCTCCTCCTAGCTAGGAGGATATTTCGATACTGCGCAGATGCAAGAGGAACGGCTGGCTAGGAGCGCTGATTCTCAACGATTGCAGATCGATCAAATCTCGGATGCATCCTCCTAGATCAGGAGGTGTGAATGCGTGCTGCAGATGCAAGAGGAAGGCTTGGCAGTAGTGCTGATCAATGATGCCAGGAGTCGATAGTGCTGACTGTCTCACATAATGCTGGAAGCCTGGATCCTATTGATGAAGTTAGAAATCCGCCTGTGAATTCTCTAGGATGGATGAAAGCGCATATGTGACGCAAAAAATCTCCCGAGAGAGGTGTGTGATTTCTAAAACTCTGTTTATTAGGGTAGGACTAATTAGCTTGGTGGAGCACTCTTGAATCCTCTCATCATGATTATATTGAAGCTTGAGATAGCGAGTCTGCGAATTTCTGAATATATTGCGATCGTATGCATTACTGCTTACTCAGCTCCTTTCACGCGCCCTATTCTCACGCAGTCTAATGTGCTTGGTTATTCCGTATGGCAGTTGGGATGTGTTTCACTGATATAGCAATGGACTTCATCGAATTCTTTATGTGTTTTTCATATTAAATTGTCATTTTTGGATTGTGTGTGTATAGATGTCGGGTAATATCGACACGCACTGTCGATAGGCATCGAACTATGCATTTTTCAATCAAAATGCTGTTCTGTAATAGCGTGTCATTTGTGTTATTACGTTCACTGTTCTATTAGATATATAGTTGCTCTTTACAAGAATTGAATGCATCTCCTTTTCTGATGTTATCTAGGTCATTTTGACCATTGCGTGTTGAAAATGTTCGTTGTACTTATTCATGCATATAAAAACAGTTTTAGGGCCTTCCAGTGTTGTTTCTCTCACTATTGAGATTCATATTATGACAACACACATACATCTCTGCAAACAACAACCCCCCCCCCCCCCCCCCCCCCCCCCCCCCATTCTCGAATTTTGTCTAATCCATGTAGATTTGACATGAGCCTTCAGGTGAATAGTCAATGTGTGTTAGGGTCTATAAGATATTAGTATAATTTCGACAGCTATTGCATGTATATGCCTATATAGTGGTAAGCAATTATCAAACTGAAATGCCAATGTTGATTGACTAGAAATGTTACGTGTTGAATATGAAGCGAAAATTTTGCTCATCTGCTGTTTTTTCATAGTTCTGAAAGGCGTATAATTCTATCTGCTTTCGTTGCTGCTTCATGCAGGAATGTAGTGTCTAGTAATTATTGTTCGATTTAGATGCGATGATGGATTTGTCTGTATCATTTAATGTGTGCTCTCATTATCTCACATGGCGGGAGGGATGGATATGTCGTATATCCCAAATTATCTTTTTTGGTGTTATATATCTGCATATGATTCTGTTTGTTTTTGTTGTGAGTGTATTCATGTGTGGATCTATTGTTTTTAACATGATTAAAGCCTATGTCTGTCACATGTTATGAGAACAAATCCATTAGTCTTATGTCCCAAATAGTATGTTGATTTAATGCCTATTTGTCGAATAAAGATGCACATTAATTGTTATCATATATATTCTAAGGCTCAGTTCCAATAGAAAGTATCGATATAGTATTCAATCATCAACCTAATTACTGCACAGATCGAGTAATTTATGAGATTACCATAGCGATATATATCATGTGTCGTATCAATTAAAAACACACTATTTCGATAAGAACATGTAGGTGGCACTGCTTACGCGGACAACACGTGGAAATAGTATGTAACGCAAATATCATTCAAGTTATTAGTGAATGTTGCTTGAGACTATGTATGTATCAAGGTCTCACTCATGTGAGTTGCAGGAAGATGATGCTGATCGACCCTGATAAGAATCTCGAATTAATGATCACTACAACTTGGTTTAGTATCGTAGTAGAGCTAACCTCTAAGGTACTATGCTTCAGATTGTATATGTCTAGGTGCGCCATTCTCGGTTAGTCATATCGCCGACAGGTAGATACGTGCGAAGTACAGAGAACAATTGTACTACAAGGTAAATGTACTAATACGAGTCTAGTTAATACAGTCACACTACATAGTACGAATATATTAGAAATATTCACTGCCTATTAATTGAAAAGAAAGTCATCTTGAACTACTACATAAGCTCGCAGATATATAATTTTTGTGTTTTATATTGACTTTTAGACAGC